>WUQG02021581.1:0-11402 GCA_011317285.2 Androctonus mauritanicus | reverse complement strand
TAAATAACCTCTGATTAACAGGATCACCAAACAGGATAAATAACACGTGTAATACAGGTGTAAAACACGTGTTTATGGGAGAACAATTTTTTTTTAATTAAATTTCTCCATTTATATTAATTGTAAACGCGGAAAAACATTCTGATCATCTGGATTTACTGGTAAAACAAAATAAAAATGCCTGAAGTCGGATTATAGGTATAGTTGATTTTTATTTGCCGTAACTAATAATTTTTGACATATTATTTTAATAGTGGAGAAGATTGGCGCAAGGTACAATATATTTTATTGTTTCAAAGTCGCAAAAAGAGTCTGAATGTCATCCATGTTAACTATGTCAATGTTTGAATTGACAGAAACATATATATTTATATAATCGCAAAGATCATGTTGCATCACATTAATTTTTTTACAAATGCATTTTTTGAAAGAATTTTCTTTTTCGTAAACAAATGCCCATATTTGAATGAACTCTCCAGTGGAGAGTTGTGCATAGGAATTACAAGAACGAGAATTAATTATTGTTGCAGATACGTAACAACATTCATTTTTTAGGAGTCTATAATAGCTCAAACTATGTTCAGGCATTCTGAATCTTTGCTTATATTTAACATTCAAATCACACTCGTCATTTAAATAAATTCCATCGGATATTTGAACCCGTCTCTTCAAGCGAGAATTCAGGTCACCACTAGTATAAAACTCTTGTACATTCAAAGAAGCTTCGGGATAAACACATTCTTCTAGTATTTTTAAACTTTTTCCAAGATTGATATAACGAAAAACTTGATTTTTTGCACCCTTAGAACAGTGTATTGCTCTTGATAAATGCCCATTTTCCGTTTCTAAAGCAAAACTTGAGTGACAAAATAAAGGTCCGAATTGCAAAACACTGTTTGGAACATGTTCCACCCAAATATGTAAGTTATAAGTCATGTTATCCAACTTAAAATAGTCTTCAGTAAGAGCATGAAATTTTTTCAAATCTTTACGGCATTCTTCCACTTTATTTCTTTTTATATTTCTACTCAAAAAAACATAAAGACTTTTAGCAAATAAACTCCAATATTCTCTTAAATTGTCAGGCAAATCAATCATTTCAAATAATGGGATACTTGTATACAAAACAAAAATTTCAAAATCTTTAGCTTTCCATGTTTTCATTTCACTTATTGGCATTGTGCATCTGTTAAAATGACTGGGAAGTTTGATTTGCAAAATGAACTTGTCTAAATCTGATCTGATGTTTGGTGGTAATAAATTATACAAAAGTTTCAAGGTTCTTTTTGCAACACCTAGCAATGCACAATGCATATAATCTGGACTGTGAGAATTTATGATATCAAAAGAATCAAGAAGGATCATGGGACTTATGCTTTTCAAACCACGATAAGATTTGCCAATTTCTTCGGCTCTTATCATATCTTTAATAGTGGATTCGTGTGTTCTTAAGGAGACTTTTTTAAGATAAGGATAACGCATGGCTTTTTTGTGTTTCCCTCGTATGTAACAATAATCACATCCATAAAATCCCGAATAAGAGACGGTACCATTCATTTTCACTCTTGCGGGTGTATCAACCGCACTATTAATAACATATAAATATACTTTCATTGGTTGGCCTTTAATGGTGCACAGAATACCATCGGATGTAATTTCATTCATAAGTTTAACAAATTCGTTTAAATAAACCGTCATATTGGGTTGACCTTTTCCAAACCAAACTCCGACTGTAATTAAATTTTTGAATCTTTTGTTTAAAGGAAGTTGATGGATACATAGATAAATAGGCCAGCAAGATTTATTTGAAGATTCAAATGGTTGAAAACCATCCAAGCAAGTACTGGCAGTTGCATAGCATTTTTGACGGTGCTTAGGTAAATTTTTAGTAAATTTTTTCATAAAATCAGCGTCATGAATATCGCTAAAAACATTTACATTATTGGGATTATTGTTCATGACAGAGATGTAATAATCTTCATACTTTTCAATGTAATCTCTAATCGCGGCAGTTGGATTAATTAACATGAAAACGCTGGAATCATCCACGTGAGATGACAAAATTTCGTATTTACAATAGATGCAACTCAAAGGAAAAAATAAATTTTCAAGTCTACCTAAAAATGAATGACATTGTGGGCAAGTTTTGAATAACATTAATTCGTCTTTCGGGTTGAAAATTGTGTCTAGCAAATATGAACTTTCCGGTAAGATGGGAAAATCGAACATACAGTTTATGAGTCGGCATAAATTTTCCAGACCTGCTAAAGAAACATAATGCTTGAAGGCATGTTTCAAAATGAGCAGTAAGAGTTCTGCTGGAGTCGTTTTTGGAATAAACCTTATGGGAGCAGAATTGAACGAGTTTTTTATCAGAGATAATAACTGACTGCGTTCTTGAAACGGAAACACATTGCTATCGATTGATCGCATTGAGTTATCCAGTGACTGTAAACTTTGCTCTCTAGATACCTGAAAGAAAATGAGAGCAAGGATTTAAGTAACAGATTTTTCATGCGTTTCAGAAACATATTTCCTAGTTTTAAATTTGGATAACCTTTTTGGAAGGGGAAAAAAGTACTGCCGGATAAGATAGTCGTTTTGGCCCCTCCCATATTGACCCCCTTGTGGGGTGTAGTTGGATTTGTTATATCAAAACAAATGGGTGTTCACCATGTTTTGCCAAAGTAACTTATTATTCATCTTCAAAAGTTACACAGACGGACGTAATTTCACATTTTCATTGTTGAATATTTTCCTTTGTTTTCCACGAAAAATGTCAAAATCATTTACCTGGTTATATCAAAATTTACCTGGTTATATCAAAATTTACAACTGGGTTAAAGTGCTGTGTCTAGTATTATTGAAATATCCGTTGTAAAATTTTGAAATTTTTAACTAAAAGTGTTTTTGTCTTTGCCACAAAAGAAAATTTCCAACAAAAAGAAAATGAATTAACTTTTAGAAGTTTAGAAAATATTTTTCATTCCTGAAAGTTAAGATGTAATAATTGAAAGAGATTGGGCCTCAAAAATTTTGTAAGCATTTCATCATTAGCATATTATTATACCAAAATTTGGAGTATATTTTTTCTTTTTTCCCAAGATAAATGTGCAATGTGTATAAGTTATAAGGGATAATCATGGTTATAAGATGCAAATTTGAATTTGTTGAATATGTTTACTCACACAATCGACTGTGAAGGTGTTATTTAAACTTTGAGTTACTCGTGGTTGATCTTTTTCATGTAGAAAATAATCGCATACTTCATTGGAGCTTTTCTCAACATTGGCATGATTTTTATTGGCCTTGTCATTATTTTCAACATCTGATTCAGCGTCAATTCTGGATATTTTCCTCCTATGAGCAAGCTCAGTTTGATCAATCTCCTCAGCGGGTTCCTTCAAAGCATCATTACCATTGAATACTTTTAAATGTATTAGAAAAATTATGACAAACCTTGTTTCTTGAACGTTTTGTCAATTTCTGTGTTTTGTCATTGGTTGCAACTTCTAAGTCAGTGGTATCGTTAGCTCTTTTTCTTTTACAATCAAGTCTAGGTTGATCGGTCTGCTCAGGAAGTTCCTTTAAAGGGTAGTTACCATTTATTACTCATTAGATGTATAAATTATATGTAAAAATTCAACCAAACCTCTTTTGTTAAAAGTTTTGTCAAAATCTGGGCCTTATGCAGGAACTTTAGCAAATTGATTGCCTGGCTTGGGAAGCCAATATCATCTGACGAACTTTGAAGATCAAACATTTTTGATATCTGTAAAGATTATTTGGTCAATCACATTTCATGTATTTGTACATTTTACAAACTCCACAAGAAAATGAATTTTTAAAAAATAAAATTACATATTTATTTGACCCTGCAGACGTACAACATACCTTAAGGCTTTTGAACATTATTAATCCACAATTGAGGTTAGAATCTCGTATTTTTTTCAGTTAGAAACTCTTTTTTTTTCCATTTTTTTTCGAATTTTTCGGAAACACGCAAATTTTATTTATATACGTCACTAAAAAATAATGTTGAACTCGGAATTTCCACATTTTTGATGCACGTGCACGTTTTTCGTATAGGTATATCTATGTGGTCTTGGCGTTTTATAATGTATACATATAATGTATACATATATATATGAAACGAGATACATATATGTATAGGTATATCTAAGTGGTCTTGGCGTACCGCGTAGAGAGTCGATTGTTTTTTTTTCACCGCAAAAAATGAGGCATTTTATTTGTATCTTTTTCAATTTTTGTCAGAAGTATTAAAAGAAAAGCAAAGAGACTTTGTTAGAGAAGAAAAATATGTGCAGTAGAGTGTGGTTTTTTGAATTAACAGGAATTCTTTTTCGTAACATGAAAAAAATAACCTCAAAAGAACATTTGTATATTTTGAAAAAGGCTCAACATGATCAAATTTGCATCAATTGTTTATAAACCCAATTTTGTGAATGCAAAATTTGACCAAAAATTGGTTGTTCCTATTGAAAATGTGAAATATTCAGAAGGCTTAGATGACCATATACAGCCAGAAAATGACAAGGATTTCTCAGCTCGACACAAATATGTTGTAACATTGTGTGATTGTGATACTAATATTGGCTGTGCCGATATTTTGGACTGCAGAAATAAAATTTCCTACCAAGCTTTGATTCTCGCTCTATTTGGTATGTGCTATTCAATTTCTTCACTTTATATCCATTCACTTCAATGTCTATACCAAACCATTAGGATTTCTCCATACAAATGAAAAATATGGTTCTTTTCAATCACAATATGATTATCGTATTTGTATTTTTTAGAGAAAGAAGGTGAAGTTGAGGAAAGCCATGGACGCTTGCGAATCCCTCCACAAAATTTGTTGTCTTCGGATTCTTCCACTTTAAAAAATGTGAAAGGCAGGGTTGCGAAAAAAAAGCAAAATCAGGCTAAAAATACTCGAAAGGATAATGTTGCAAAGACTTTGTTTCAAGAAGCAAAACAACTCGCTGGGAACAGTAAAAAATCTGCCAGGAAAAAGTTATTTTTTCCCAAAAACTACATTTGCGATGACTGTGGAGAGAAGTTTACATCTAAAAATCTCATTCTGATGCATATAGTGTCTACCCATGCAGAAGAAGATGCTGATGCAATTGCAGGTGAATAAATTATAAAATTACTGATTATTATTTTAGTTTCATGTCAAAAAGTGCCAAGTAGTCATAAGTGAAAACCAAAATTTTGTCTACACATTTTTCATCTTTGTACTTTTTCAGCACAAAGTACTGAAATGGAGAACGATTTGAGTAGCGAAGTAATTGATGTTTCACCGTCCACAGTATTGAATGCAGATGTTACTCGTAATCATCAAAATGGTGAGAAATCAAACATTGCATTATCACTGGGCTAAAATTTGTAGTATTTTTGTAATGTAATTCTATCTTTGGGAACAGCAAGTGACTTTGCTGGTTCAACATATCGGTAACTGGAGACAAAATTATAAGATTAATCTTTTTAATTATTAATTATTATTATTAATGATTAATTATTTGAGCAATCAATGAGTAAATTAGGCTAATGATGGGCAAGCGGAATCAAAATTTGTAGTTTTGGGTACATATGCTTTCAAGGTTCAATTTTCCTAGTTTACACTACATATGTACAGAACCCATCAAAAATGCAGAAAAAATCTTGAATCGATTGTTGGGTATTTGAATGTTGATGAGTAAAGAGAATGAACTCTTGTATGAGGCATGGGCAGCAAACACAAAACTTTTTCCAAATTCTCGACTATTAAATAGGAAGAAAAAAATTCACAGAAGCGTTCAAGACTTTACGAAGGGTCGGTGATTTTGAAATTTGAGCGCTTTCTGGTGCATTTTGAAAGTCTGTCCAAGTTGCTTGAAAATGAATTAAAAAAGTTTGTTTCAATTTTTTATTTACTAGAAATATTTAAGTTATGAATTTTTCAATGTTAATATATAGTTTTTCCACGACAACGTTCTTTTGAAGGTGTTGATATACTCGAATGCCTCCACTATTTTACGTATTTCTGAAATTTTTCCTCGGAAACTTCCAAATTAATTTTTTTAGAATTTTCCTACATACTTTTTATATATATATATCTTAGACAAATAATCGAGTTTCAAAATTATTGTAAAAATCGATGATTTCAAAATTGATCGTCGAAAAACAGAACCTGCCATAAGGGGCTGTGTTAAATCAACTTATTTTGGAATTGAATATCTTAAAATTTTGCTCGGAAACATGCATTCAGCAAAATGAAAATGATTTATTGATGATTTTATCTATATCTCAACCAATTTTCAGACTTTGAAATCATTCCCCCATTTATTCATCGACCCTCCTTAGAATAAATTTTACAACGTTACTTTTTGCAGCAACAGCAGGAACAGCAGGAAGGGCAGCAACAGCAGGAACAGCAACAACAGCAACAACAGCAGGAACAGAAACAACAGCAGGAACAGCAACAATAGCAGGAAATCGTGTTCAAAATGCGCTGACAGAAATAACTCAAGCAGCTGGAACTGTTGTTCAAAATCAAAACAATCGAGGCACTGAATTTTCACGACAGCCCATAATTCCTACAACTGAGAGAAATTTCAACCGACCAAGGCGAATTTCACAGATAAGAGCCAACCAACAACTTTCAAACAACAGTGATGGTGATGAAGTTTCCGAATCCGCATCTGACAATGGTTCTGATTCGTCAGACGATTTTCAGAGACACCGCAATCGACGACGTCGTCGCACTATGCGAACTGAAGCTGTGTATAAACGTCGGAGGACAGGTGAGTTATTCTCTGTTGTAACAATTTAGAACCTTTTTTTGAAAATTTTTTTCGAACATTTGCAGTGGCTGAAAAACCCAAAAAAAGAAGAAGCAAAACTGATGAAGTTTTAACGAGCATAAAATTCTACGAGGAAAAAAATTTTAAAGACGATAATGGCTGGAAGCGGTGGGACGTTGTGCAAGGAAAATATGTAAGTATTTGAACTTTTTGGAATATCACTAAACTTATCCTTACAGAATTTTTGAAAAATTGTTTTGTTCAATTCTATAGTTTGCCAAAATGAGCAAACATTTAACCTGCATTTATGCACAAGTTTCAAAATGTGGTGTTATGTAATTTTCATTTTATAATTATTGTTAGGTTTTGTGGTAACATTAGTTTGAAATATTAATTATTTAAAAATTGTTTTAAAATACTTTCAAGCACTTTTGAAGTAAAATATGTTTTTTATTTCTGGCCAAAATACGATAAATTTGTTTTGGATAGGAAAATGCATACTATGGTGCACTTTTCAAACCAAAACAGTAGATATCATACAAAAACTAAAATATTTTCTCAATATCTTGTATATTACCCGGTGTCCCTCAATTAATTTATGTAACTTGTTTTTTTCAGTTTTATCTTGGCGAAGACTTCAAAATTCTCATCAACGAGCATAACTTGTGGCTAAGCTACAAGCCAAAGGAATACTTTCGGGCGCTGGTTTTATTTTTTTGGGATGAGGAGAAAGAACTGCCTTATCGTGCCCAGGATTTGAAAAAAACCAAGACCAGACTCGAAGGTGGTGAAATAAAGCTGATGACTCCAAAGAAAAAAAAATTATGCATAAGTACGTTTTGATATCTATTTTTTTTCACTTCAAAAATTAAATATGTATGTTGCATTTTTTTAAGGTTTATTCGAGGACTTTTTGCAAAGAAAACATTTTCCCCCAGAAGATAAATCTGCATACTTACTTAGAGTGACAGATTGGTTAACAGAATTTATACATAATGCTCGAAGTTTATACTTTACTTACACAAATAATGCAGGTTGACAATTTATTGTAAACTTTTTTCTAATTAAATATGTATTACTTCCTACCTCATCCCAAAATATCACTTAACAACTCATAATTTGTTTAACGACTAGGCAATAAAAATTGCGGTCGCCTTATTTTTCAAGATTTTGCGACTATAGATTAGTAGATCAATAATAACTTTATGTTTCAATCATACTATTACTTTTTCTTAGGCCGTTTTCCGTACAGAATATTTACCTTTATTTTTTTTAAATTAATTTTTATTATTATTTTTTATTACAAAAAATTAGAAGAATAATTTTTTAAATATACAAAAATTATTCTTCAATTCTTTTTAGTAAAAAATAATTGAAAATCAATCAAAAAATAATAAAAAATTTATCACAAAATATTTATTTTTAATAATGTTCAAATAAATTTTCCATCATTCTTTGGTTGATTTTGAATTATTTAAAAGAAAAAGAAATGAGAAATAATTTTTTTTAGATTCAAAAAATTATTTTTCAAAAGCTTTTTTTTAAAAAAAAAAAAAATAAAAACTTTCAAAAAATTTTAAAATCTTCTCTACGGAATACGGCCCCCCCCCCTGGTCAAACGTGTACCTATGTGGATTAATAATTTAATTAGTTACTTTATGTTTTACTTATACATACTTTTACATTTTCTGGTCGAACATGTATAACATTGTACCTTGCGCCAAAGTATGAAGTGACCGAAAATTCGATAAAAGTTACCAAAACTTAGATATAAGTTATTGAAACTTAGATAATTTAGAAAATGATTGAGCAATAAAAATTTTTTTTTCACATTACATTTTGATAGGTTTGGAAATAAGCGAACAAATATTTAAAATGTTTCATATGGAGCTAGGATAAAATATCATTCCATTATTTTCTGGTGTAAAAGGGCAATTGGCTCGTGTGCAAGACTTATATTTAAGGTCTAATAATTTTTTTAAAAAATTCATTAGTAGCGAAATTAAAGTAATCGCACCCGTTTTTTTGGAGTGCATTGTATTCTCGTTGCTTAAAAATCAGAAATGGTTGCTGTCAAAATTGAGGATATGTTAAAAGCGAATGTCAAAATATTAAGTTCTGTGTAGTTTATGCTAACAATTCAATTTTCCAGTCAAAGATATACTGTTCAATAATTTTCATCTTATATTTTTCACATTGAAACTATCTTAGCTCAATATTATTATAGGTATTTTTTTCTGCGAAGTATATATCCCATTCATTGTACCTTTCGCAAAAATGTCACGAAATTTTTCAGATGAAGAAATAAAAACTATTTTTACTTGAAACTTGTCAAGATTTTGTTATTATTCTTTCAGCTTTTCCCTATTACCTATCATCCAGCAATTTCTTTTACTGGCAATGATATAATCTTAATGATAAAGAAAAAAAAATTATTTTTCCCCCTAAACACCTGGTATAACACGTGTGCAATACCTGTTACGTATCCTGTTCATGGATCCTGTTAATCAGAGGTTATTTAACAGGATGTCTAACAGGATACATAACATGTGAAAATTGAGAACATATATCACGTGCTTTTTTGTTACAGAGTAATAATTAAACTCAAATTAAGGGAGGAGTGTTTTTTTGTGAACATCTTTCTATAGATTTGAGAACGAGCCTTTTTAAGCGCAGTATGAGCTGTCTAATATTAAGGAATGAGAAGTTGCGGGCTCCCGAAAATTTTCTGGCACGGACCAAATAAATAATAATTATCAGTTTTTAAATTTTACGGCTATACTTGTGCAATTAGTAGCCTTCTCCAAAAAAAATTTTACTAAAATTTTACAAGTCCGTGCGTACTTCATGGACTGCAATTACGTGAAATTTTTTAAAACAACAGTTAGGTCAAAATTATTTTTTCGATTTCGTGAATACCTGATTTTGATACATCATGGTAGCATAAAAAAACGCCATTTTGGATTCCGTTTTAAAAAATGTTTATCATCATTAAAAATTAATATTAACAATTTAAACAAAATGATGATGTGGTCAACGTTCCCTTAAAAATTATTGTTGATGTATGGGTTACATCTCATACAATGTACGATATGTTCAAACCGATCGCCTTCCACATCTAGGCAGATGCGTATTCTTTGGTGAAAAGATCGGTGGCAATTTCTGATAGTTTCTCTATCAATTGAAGCGAATGCTTCAATAATAAGTTCTTCCATTCTCTCCGGTGTTTCTGGTCTTTGCGGATATATGTAATTTTTTACTATACCCCAGATGGAAAAATCCATATAGTTGAAATCTGGGGAATAGGGAGGCCAAAACATTCTGTATGACCCAATTCCTATCCATCGATCTCCAAATAATTCTTTTAAACATTCCCTGACAGTCGCTGCTCTATGTGCTGGGTCATGGACTTGCATTCACCACATCCGATCGATCAGGTTGTCTGGTACTCCAGCTTCGTCTAAAAGAATTGGTAGAATATTGCGCAAGAATTCTTCATAATTTTGTCCGTTGACATTTTCCCTGAATATGTGAGGACCTATTAATCTATCCCCCATTACACCAGCCCAGACCATCACGCTCCATCTTTCGTCAGCGTTTAATTCGAATCTTCAGTGTGGATTTCTGGGTTCCCGTCGTCTTAAATTTTGTCTATTAAGCATTCGCTTACTGGTGAAAATGGACTCATCTCCAAATAAGACACGATTAAAGAATCTTCTGTCTTCAGCTAAAGGGATATTATATTTGATTTTCAACATTTTATATTTTTCTAATATTTGATTCTTAATTTAATTTTGCATATTATGGTTGCTAAGTTTCTTTACGTTAAATCCTACATTGCGTTTTTTTGTTATGTTCATAAAATGATATTTTTTATAATTTTTGTTTCAACGCTACGACTTCCTGCACAATGTCATCTGCCAAAACTGTCACTTGATGATTGATTTCGAAGCCGTGTATACAGAAGTTTATAAGTCTTGAAACAATAAGCCTCTTTGCAAATACAGATAATTTCAATTCGCGAGCTTGCAAAATATATTATTGTTTCATTATTTTTAAAATTATTTTTACATGGCCTTAAGATCAATAGAAAATCAGCACTATAGGCCCAAAAAATCGTCCAAAAGGACGCTTTCGAAACACGAATTATGAAACTAAATTTATCAAGTTTAATAGACCAGGTACTAAAAGTGTAATGGGGGCAGAGATATGAGGTGTGCTTCAATATGTTTTGTTTAAATCATGAAATACGTCTTTTGAACTTTTTTTTTTGGAACAGGTTCTGAGCCGTTTTGTACGTTAAGATGGAAAGAAAGCAGCCTTTCATTTATTTAGTAACCAAAATAATTTTATTAGCAAAAGTTTGACAAATGTTATTATGCTTAAAAAGAGAAGTCTGACATAAATTAGACGCTTTATCTTTAAAAATTTAATAAAAATATTATCATAGATGGGCAATCCCATGCACATGTATCATTTTATAGGGGGGGGGGGGGGGGGTTAGTCTTTCCATTTTCTTGAAAACTTTTTTCCTAGGTCAGGTATGTCCTAAAAACTCGTTTTAACCCTTCCCTCCCACCAGTGGTTGTACATGAC
>WUQG02021570.1:0-11402 GCA_011317285.2 Androctonus mauritanicus | reverse complement strand
TTCATTCCATTTCTCCCCCCCCCTGGTTACAAATGAATCCAGAGAGTTTTTAATACTGTATATACAGTACTGATGAACTTCGAGATGTAAGTCACCTTACATGCCCTTGGCAGATTAACGAGGACAGATACAATACTTTAAATATTTGTTTAGACATTTTTACTTGCGGGTGGCGTCTTATCGGGGTTTGACTATTCCATTAACATAGGGAAGATCCGTACCACCATAGGGCGGCTGAACGGGGGGGCTTATTATCGGGGTTTGACTGTATAATAATAAGTTTTCGTAAGTTCTATTCAGAAATTTCGATGCAAATCTATGGAAATTTTCCCATTTAAAAAAATTAAAACTTCTAACCGTCTATTAAACTTTTATTTACCACCTTTGCTATCTGATATCTCCAATGATATCTTTCATTCCTAAGTCTTTTCCCATATACAACATTATCATCATCTCATGGAAAGAGAAGAGGACAATGTTATAAAATAATTAATAATAAATTCTCATAATGTTTGCATCATATTATTTGAGCAAAGTTGGATTCTAAATTATCTTTTTCTCCACGATTTATGCAAAAATATTTCCACTAAAATAATTTATAAACCGGTAACTTGAAAACCAATCTATGAAGTTCAAACTACTGTCGATTATCAATAGATCACGAAATCTGGAATCAATAAATATCAAATAAAAAATGAAATAAAATGCAGATGCACTGTTAGAGTGATTATAATAAAACAGTTTTAAAATCCGAACAAAAATATTTCACCTGATAAAATTGCATTGCAATCTATAGATGCTTTCTGAGACATTATCTATAGAATGACATGAATCTTTGAAAGAGAATAAAAATATTTTTAAGAGTGCATCTTGCGTGAAAATATTTTCTCTAAACAGTCAAACCAAGTTTATAGAGATCGTGAAATTTGATAACAAAAAATAATTCTCTCTAAACTGTAAGTGAGACCATTCTCTACTATCATACTAAAGAGAATTCCTGCTACCAAAATAGTTGACAGTATTATTCTACTAAGAGTGCTCTTATAACTGAAGATCTACAGGCATGTTTCAGATAACTATGCAATGCCAGTGATCTAATTTTGGTCTGTTAACTAAATCAAAAGATAACAGTATTTTGTAGGCCACTGATGCTGTTTAATACACTGAACTGGTTTATTTGTTACTACATTTTACGATACAGATCATTGAAATTCTCCTGGGAATATAGAATCCTTCTCAATAATAGAAACAGCAGTAGATGAAAATATAGATAAATGTTCTTATCCATACGTTCTTCAAGTTTTAAACAATTTTAATCCTTTCTATCGTTTCTCCTAGATAATATTCCAGCAATTAAAGTCATCAGTGAAGCTTGAAAGTCTACAAATTGGCACTTCAATGCTGATTGCAGTCGCATTACGTCCATTTCTTGACCTTGGCTTTTCAAACAAATGTGATATTATACAGGAGCCAACCGTTTCCGCAAACTGTGTCTGATATGCAAAGAGGCCCAAATCCTCTCAGGTGGAACGATCAAAATCTTCAACATGCCAGAATTGGCCTCTTCTTAAAACCTGAAGGAAATTTCACGTTGAGGATAAAATATTCTACGTATAAAAACCGTATACATCCGATAACAAAATTCTGGTATGCAATAATTCATAAATTGAATTAATCCAACAGTAGTTTTAGTAGATAAAATAAAGAAAACTTATTAATAATTATTATTTATCTTGTTGCTCTTCTGTTTTTTTTTTTTTCCTCTCATCTTGTGCATTGAAACATAATGCCTGTCATTTATGTTACAAACACGTATTTCATGGTTTGTAGAACACTAGTCTGATAGATAAGAGACAAGGAAGTGAACGTTTTAAAAACACATGTCAACATATGAGCTCATACCTGATCAGATTCAGCCATATATATATATTTTTTTTTTCTATTTTTATTCATACAAGCAGTTCATTTTTTTTAAAAACCGGATTTAATTAAACTAAATTTTCTGTTAATTATAATATTGAACAAATTTTATGTGACAAATAATTTTGCACACTAGTTATAATTCAAAGTACCTGCGAATATTTTTTTATCGAATTTATTTGTTATATTGCTTCATAACGCAATTAAATCCGAGTAAAAAAAAAATTCAGTTAAAATAAATAATAATTTATATTCTGTCGAGATTAAAGCATATTTTTCTTAATTAAAATTAAATTTTTATTTATACTTTTGCGTGGATAATTGCATTTTAATCCGTAAGAATGTCATTAAATATTTGTTTGATGTAATTCTTCGCCTGTTAAACTTAATAATTCGTTTTATTGTATGAAATTTACACGTAATTTAATGGTTAAATATGTAATTTAACTTAAAATATAAAAAAAAACCAGTAAAAACATTTTAAATAAACTGATTGAAAACTGAATATGCTCATGTTTTTGCCTGCAAAAAAGCATGAGCATATTCAGTTTTCAATTCACGCACAAAAATCCTTGGTTTCCACACACACACAAAAAAAATACTCCTAAAAAGCTCCATAGTGCACACATAAAAATCCTTGGTTTCCACACACACAAAAAAATTCAGTCCACACATAAAAATCCTTGGTTTCCACACACAAAAATCCTTATTTTCCATACACAAAAAAATACTCCTAAAAAGCTCCACAATCCACACACAAAAATCTTGGTTTCCACACACAAAAATATTCCTAAAAAGCTCACGCTTTTTAGGAATATTTTTTTTGTGTGGAAACAAAGATAAATCGGATATCTCGATTCAGTAGTGACGAATCGAGTATTTCGATTTTTATAAAGAAAAAAAATCAAATATTTAATCGAAATATTACTTTAACTGAACGTAAACAAACACACAAAATCCATAATTCAGTTGTTCTCCAGAACACGGAGGGGTTAACAGAAACGCAGTATCTCATTTCATACGCTTCACGATCTTCGCAAATTTAAAAAAATCTGATTTGCATCTCGTTCACGAGTACCGCATATATGATTAAATCATCTCAATTATAGATAAATAGTTACTTTTTAATGACTAACTACACAACACGATTAAATTTGTTATCTAGCCAAACATCATATCAAATAAAATAAAAAATTTTATACCCCCAACAACAGTAAAAAACTCTATCTACATTCAAATGAGAAACATAATTATCATAAATTCTTCTCATACTTTAAGAAATTCGCGATTTTTTTCATGTTTGCAGTACTAGTTAATGATTTATCTTCCATGTTTAACGATTGTCATCGTACTCTATATCAAAACGTAGCAAAAACTCGGAAGAAATTGGATATAATAATTTTTTTTTCCGAGTTCAAACATATAACTGCACACAGTTCGAAGTGGATTTATGGAGGAATGATGTCAGTTTTAGTTCGGAAAGCGTTATTGATATATATCGTAAGTAAAGGAATTCCAACATTACAATGGATGATGTATTTACTTCCTTTGAAGAATGAAGAGAGGTTACAAAGTTGGTGCAGTTTGTCGTCTTATCTATAGTTTGCTCGTGAGTGGGGAGTAGCCTGAAGGTTAACAAAAACGCTACTAAGCCGTGGGAAAAAAAAATAGAAAGATCATGACCTGACATCTTTCTGATCGCTTTAATTACCGTCTAATCGGGTGACGTTCTTATATATACACACACACAAACGAGAAAAATAAAAATTAAAATAAAATAACAAACAAATAGTTATTCGCCCATTCCTCGAGTTAAAGTGGATTTCCTTTTTTTTTTTCTTTTCGTTCTTTCAATTTTTGAGCCCGAAAACGAGTACTTGAAACCAGTTTGGGACGTCTGAGTAAAAATGAAGATGTTGTTTGCCATCTCTTTTGCATTCAATCATCCATCACTGCTTAACGATTCGCATCTCCACGTCATAATTGTCTCGTGTGCGCTATCGGTTTGCATGTCACGTGCTAAACAAGATTGTACATCCTTTCTGTAACTGCAACCACGATGCAAATGGACACGCTTTAAGAGACTAATTAACGATTAAGAACTTACATAAATTTCCATTAACGGACTCATTAATGTCAGATTTTTATTCAAATTTTACAACTGGAGTAATAAATTACAACAAATTTTATATATATATATTTACATAGCACTAAAGATGGAGTGAGAGAGAGAGAGAGAAGAATGGAGATTCTTAGACGTATATATCTGTAAGGAGGGGTTAATAACTTTCTTAAATCGAAAAGTTAGGCGAATAATTTATGTTTTCTTCCTTTGTTACAAAGTATGTTTGATAATAACTTCATTAATCTCTATTTAAAAGCCTTCGTTGTTTATTTTTTTAAAAATGTTGCTTTAAGTGTTTCGTCGTCGTCTCTTAGATGGAGACGAATGGTTAATGGTGTAGAGAAGAGTTAAAATATATAAATATATTGGTAACTTAAAAACGGGGGGAGAAGGAAACGGAGGAGAAAAGAAAAACACAACCAAAAAAAAAAAAAAAAGACAAATTGCGATTTCTCAGAAATCAGACACGTTCCAATTTAGCTAATTTGGCAAACGTGCGGTACTTTCGTCAAATTGTCCAGAGAAAGAGAGAGAGAGAGAGAGAGGCATGTAGAAATTACAGATAAGGAAAAAAAAAGCATGGTGTCGAGAAAATTTCCACGAAGACTATAGGCATAGCCCCGTAAAGTGCCCCCTAAATACCGACGATTTGACCCATGACCTGATGATGCCGCCCCCTCCGACAACCCTTCGGGTGAACATGTTAACTACAGGTTGTAACCACACGCCAATTACCCGACGTTCTTTGCGACAGACACGAGCACCGTGACGTCACATGCCCGCCCACGTTGGGATGAGGATAGATTGTTGCCATCTCTTTCGGTACCAAATGGGTATAATTATTAAACCGAACGCAATGCGTACGATGTAGATAAATAACCTTTTTTTTTTTTTTTTTTTTTTTACTGCCTTCGTTACCTGAAAATTTCCGTATTATACCTATCGACACTTTTCCAAAATCCTCTAGGAGAGTTTTAAAAATTTTGTACACATCTAAATCAGGCGTGAAGATAGATATATAGTACAAGACTAGATCCGCTTCGTTTAAATTAGATCGCGCTACTACGGGTTTATAAATAAATTTGAATACATAAATAATTAAATAAGTTTTTTCGGGAACTTACCTCTTTTCTGCAGTCTTTCTGTCGAGAGAATTTTCTACGAGATTCAGTCATGAACATCCTTCTCTGACGACCGATCCTTCACAACTGAAAACTCAGCACCCTCTATCACCTCGGGCGATACTAAAGCGCTGTTTGAAGGCGGCCATTTTACTTACCTCAATGGTTATGTTAATGTTCTTGGTCAGCATAGGATGACCTCTTAAGGAGTCCTCATAACACGAAAAGAACGGGAGCGTTCTGAAACCAGTAAAAAAACGAAAAAAACAAAAATGTATACACGCTGACGAAAAAAAAAATTCTCTTTCTAACTCTTTTAATGGAAGTTTTTAAAAATACGCTAAGCGCGTTTAATATTTAATTTATAACTTAATTAATGATTAAGATAAATAGATAAACAGCGTCTTATTGATTTATAAACATAAAATATTTAAAACACGCGGATGAAAATTGAAAAAATTCTTAATGATCAATAACGAATTTTTTATTCGATCAATTTTCGAAATATTTTTTCCTTTTTAAGTATTTTTGATGCATGATAAGATTTTTACACGCTAACTAAAGTATTTTGACGATTCGATAATTATAAAATGAGAAATATTGTCTTACTCGCCTCGTTATTTTTGTAATGCGCGCGTATCGCAAACTTTGATCTACCTAATCTCGTTTATTCTTCAGGAAATGGGTCAAATGTGTTAAAATAATCATTTTTAAAGAATAAAACTACTTGTAAAGTTACATCCCCAGGCTGAAAAATATCTCGAGATGGAGTTTTATGAATAAATTTATTAATATTATTATGATTTTTTTTTCTACAAGAAGCGGAAATTTGTGTATTTTTTTTTTTTTTTTTTCAATCTATCGGGCGAGTTTGCAGGATTAAAAATTAAATAATCAGAATTTTTATATTTAATAATGTAAATATTGTATCTGTGTATGTAAGCGAGTTACTTAAGATTCAGGGCATTTTTTTTTTTTCGCTACGTCAAATAAATTGTTTTCCTTATGCATAATGTAAAAATCTAAAAATTCTTTTATCGTATATGGAGTAGTAGAATATATATACTCCACTACTCTATTTTCTTTAAAATATTAATTTATTCAAGTGCATAACTCCGAAAAGAAACGTTAAAATTCAGGAATCTCGATGGCAGGCATAAAAATATGCTATTCTATCAATAGATCATGAGAAAGTAGAGTTTCATGTTTATGATGTAGGAAGAGTTAAAGAAGCGATATTTTTTTTTATAAGCGCATTTTTAGTGTATCCAGAAAAATACTTTTTCTATACGATACAGATTTGATTGATAAATATATAAGTCTTATATATATGTATGTATAAGATGGGGCGTTGTTTTTGAAGGAAGTGATGCAGTTACTGATTTGGCTCCCACCAGAACTATTTTAATTATTAGACTAGGAGGTATGTAATCCGGCAGACTCATCTGACGAAGTGGCAAGCTAATAAAATATCAGCGTCGTTTATAGCCAACGCGTGAACAATGAACTACGAGAAGAGCATACACATCAGGCCAAACTGACGGAGTAAAAAAGCGCTCATGAACATGAGCAGTTATCATTAACCCTTTCGCCCGATACAGTCGATAGCTTTGTGGAAATAGCCCCGCGAGTAATGCGTGCCCGAGTAGATCCGGGACGGGATTTGACTCCGTCCCCCTTAATTTTGGTTGCTATGAGGGGAAAGTGGGAGACTGTGGGATGTCATGTGCCATTACAGTACTCCGGTCCGGGTTAAGGAGATAAGTATGCGGAGGTCGGGTGGTCACGAAGTAAACTTTTCAACGCAACCAAAGATGATGTGAAAATACCGATTCGTCGCCCCGTTTCGTTACATAACTACAAAATCTCTCACTTCATTCAAAATTAGAAAAAAAAGAAAGATGGCCACTGCCAAACTTACAGGATTTTTGACAACCTTCCAGTTGCAAAACGATTGATTTACGTTACGCTCGCTTTAACAATTTACATCCATTTTTTCACGTTCGCCGAACTATATAATTACACGATATGTGAATTAAATGCAAAACAAGGATGTTAAAGAAAAGAATATCTTATCACTTTCTTAAACTAACTTCTATTGAAGATCGTCATCGAAAATTATCCTTATCAGTTGTTATCCTGACGTAAGCCAAGGTGCTAATTTCCTCTATTGAATGTCATATTTGTTAGCGAAAATGCGACGTGATGGAAGGACTCCACGCTTGTCGTAAGTTAAAAATGATAGGATCAAGAGTTGTCAGACAAAGAGACGCATCACTTCTTGTATGTCAGTTTGATGTACAATGATGAGATATGAAGATGATGGAATGAGCGATTGGCCGACTAGATAGCGTCGGTATTTCATGAGTTTGTGGACAGCAGTTGCTGCTCAATACATCATCCACAACTCAACCCTCTCCATCCGCGTAGAAGCCGCTAAAGATGACAACAACCCATTAAATGCATCGCATCTAAGCGGATACTGACCTATACTTGATTCGAATCCTTACATGTGGAGTTTAATTTGTAAAAATTCATTTTCATGCAGATGGTTGGAAATAAGTGTTGTTCCGTACCGACTCTTCATTAAGGAGTTTGGATGACCAGAAAGTCATTCATCATCTATGACCTCCATGTCTGAAGTGACGGATACAGCCTCGGGACTTTTCCTCACTGGAGTTACCTGGATTGAGACACGACTGCGCTGACTTGATCATAAGCACTAATTGAGGTCAAATTCATTTAATTAGTTCATTATTAGTACTCTGTATAAAAAAAAACCTTCCGCTTTTCGACTGCATTCTTATAAACATTTTTTCTTTTTTTTTGGCGAGCAATTTTGCAAAAATCCCGATAATTAGATAGTTTGCGAAAAACCAAAAAAAAAAAAAAAAAAAAAACGTCTTAATTTACGAGAATCTGATCCGAGTTGATTTATGAACGTAACCTTATTTATATCTTTTAACAATGTTATGAATATTAAAATATTCCGTTCTTAGCATCAGAGAGAGTGTGTGTGGAGAAAACTAGTTTACTGGCAAAACATCTGTTTAATCGTTAAATAAAACATAAGATAATCGCTAAACTGTAAATACGTACACGATTTTTTAACGACAATTCTACAACCGAATATATCAGTATTCCGATCTGTTACCGGCAGATAAATATGCAAGATGAACGAGCACGATTCGCACTTAACTATCTTTCTGAACAATGAATGGTATTGCATCATCTTAAGGGTGGAATTCCTAAATAAACCCACGAACCGACAGCCTTACAATGCATTATTGTTTTCCTATAATAATTATAGAACGTAATTTTATGGTTATTAAAGAGAAAAATGCACTTTAACGCATTAAAAAAAAACAAGATGAATATACTTAACGTGGAGAGAGGTCGTTACTTTGATAATTTATGTGGCAATATTAGAATTAAGTGCGAGAACATAATCCCGATCGGGTGCAATTTGTAAAAGTTTTGCGGGGATTATCATTAAGTAAAACTTCCCAAACAAGAATTCCAAACACGATACAGATAAAATAATTATTGCCGGTAAAATTTAGAACAATTTATCACAACAACAGATATTTATATATATATATATATATATATATATTTTCTGTTCGGTCTCCTCCCAGCCGAAACTTTAATTCACTCATTTACTTCGGATCTTCAAACACAGAATTACATGTTTCCATTTCTAGATACCTACAATTCCGTAATAACGCCATATTCCGATGTATGCCCGGAGCCATCACGATCTTACGTTGTTGTTATAAATTGCTCGGGAGGTCAAACAAACAACGGGACAGAACACTTACCAAAAAAGAAACAGCTGCGACGACGGACGATAAAATCGAACTCACGCGTACTCTTTTGATAACTCAAAATAAACTCGACAGAGTCTCAATCGATTTTTGATTCATAGTTCTCTAGATTGACACTAGGAGGAGAATTTTTTCAAATGGAACCATACTATTGTAACAGAGATAATGAAGTTCCATTTTCGCCTCGAGCGATTTCTTCCATTTTCTCTTTCTTTCTCGCTTGTTTTTTTTTTTTTTTATTCGATAAATGAAAAATGCCAACTTTTAAATTTTACTAAAGATTCTTTATTTTTAAAATTTCTAATACATTTAATCAAAATTTAAATGTTTTAATTAAATTTATATCCGTTAAAACTCGATTTTCGCATTAAATATCGCCAATGTTATATCTTGTAAACTTTTAATGTGCCGAGGCATTTTTGTTATTTGATACACGTTATATTTATTCTAATATATAATTTTTAAGAAATTTTATGGCAAAAATACCATATTTTCAACTTACGGATATACTGGTTGAAAGACTTTCAACTGTAACGTTTCGATACACTTCGATGAACATTCGAAGTTTTTCTTGTTTTAATTTTTTCAGACAGGGCGAATTCCTCCGATAATCGTTATAACCTGCCCTTCGAAGTTCATTTTGAATGAACTTTTACCGAAGTTCATTCAAAATGCCAACTAATAATGTAAAATATTGCCAGAATATACTATTCTTACTACCATCGTGATATATTTTATTTAGAGAAGAGAGAATCGTAATATTAAATTGGATGACCCAGAAATTTTTTATGAATTTTATTTTTTTAATTATATCATTTGTGTTTTATTATTATTATTTTTTTCAATTATAAAAAACTAATATCAGTTTTTAAAATAATTGTGTTAACTTTTACTAAATTAATTAACGGTAATATTTTAAAAAATAATTTTATTTCTAATTTTTATAAAAATTTCATCCTGCCATCTGGTGAGCGTTGAGTAAATTACGAATTTTGTTTATTTTCGAGTGGAAATAAACAAACGTGTAACTTTAATTTTCTATATTGAGTTACGATAGCTCAGTATTTTAAAAAAAAATTAAAATAGAACATAATTAAATATTATAAAACTGAAGAAGGAAATTTCACGTCATTTATTATCGAACAAAATCAAAAAAATGTTTTTGTATAACACAATGTTGGTTACGCATATTCTGTATCTTATTTTTAAATTAAATGAATTATTGCATCTACAGAAATTTTTAATTTTTAAATTAAACAATTTACAAACTCAAAAATAATTTTTTATTATAATAGAGAACGAGGCGGCGGAACTACAAACATTGTTTAATATCAAATTCAAAACGGATATTTAATTATTTTTATTAATTGTTTTTCTTAATAAAAATGGCAAAATTAATCTGTTAAATACGTAAAATATTTAAATTCAAAGACAAATTTCGTTGCAAAATAAAAATAATAACAATTTTTCAGATATCACTCTATTCGAGTCTTGGATGCGGACATTACTCGGATGCTATGTCTTTATATCAGTTTTAAATAGTTTTTAAATATTAAAAATTATTATTCTTACCGATATAATGATAATAATAGTCCGATTTGATCATTTTCGATAGCTTCAGCAGATCTCAATAATATCTGCGGCTTTCAATCAAACTGATTACTTGTGCCAGTTATTGACTCACCGCCTGCAAACATGTTTTCTCTTATCATATCAAGTAATATCGATTCCCTATCGATCATTTTAATTAGTTTAGTTGTCTGCTCGATCCGATATCATATATGTGAATGTCATACGTATCGGATAATATTTTCATGAGATATTGTGCAGAATTGACTCACATACCATTGCATTCCATTCTGAGATTGAAAGAATCAGTGACACACATTCATCAAGATGTTGAAGTTTATTTAAAAAAAAAAAGGCAGTTTTCATTTTAACAAAGAAATTATTAATTATGATATCTACGATAATAACTATCAGTGAGTTTAATCAATTAAATAATTATTTTTAAATTTTAAAATAATTTTTTTTTTATTTTGATAGTCATCATCATCATATTTATTATTAGTCAAACGTGGCTGGCTTCTTGTATATTCCTTTTGCATATTTGAACTACTATACCGATTCCTATAAGTAGATATGATTAGAAAGATCGAATCTTGGGTTTCTGCGACCGCCAAAATTTTTTTCGTTTTTAATAATTTAAAAATTAAGCAATAAAATTTAAATAAAAACCATAATTCTTCTAAAAAGGCAAAATTCGCAGGTGGCACTGTAATTTAATAATGGCCGCCATTCGATGATTATATATCATCGATATATATACTGTACATATACCAACGATGATATATACCAGAGGTGTCAAACTGGCGGCCCTCGATATGATTTTTTGTGGGCCTCAACACT
>WUQG02021559.1:0-11402 GCA_011317285.2 Androctonus mauritanicus | reverse complement strand
TATATAATGTTATTTCGATATCTTTGTAAGAAAAAATGAAAGTAATTACAAATAAATATTTTCCTTTCATTGTAATTCTGTTTAAAAATATTCGGTCCTTCATTTCCTTTCGAATTGCGCATTCGGCTCGCAGGCAATTTGAGTTTGAGACCACTGAAACTATATTATAGAGAGTTTATAATAGTTTTGTTAGAAAAAATATAGAGGACGATAACAAAATTCGATAAATTACAATAAAAGTAATGTTTTATTTACAAAGAGATAAAAAAATTCTTCCAATAAAAAAATTAAAATTTATTAAAAATTGAGATTTAAGAGTTTCCTTGTAACTCTTTTTGTAATTATTAAATTTAGTTAGACAGTAAAAATTCATTATAATTGCAGTTAAATTATAATGACAAGTGAGTTAATAAATCTATCGTCTTTCTAGACAAAACAGAGACGATAAATCTGATTTGAGATAACAGCCGTGTCATTGAATCAATGTTTGGTGCAACAAATAACAATCAAGAATTGCCTGTTTATTTCGATTGTCAATTGTCTTTGAATGATGGAAATCTTTTTCGTACATCTGAAATCCATTTTTGTTTCTGTTTTTCCTTTTGTATGACATCTACATAAATCAAGCAACTTACAATTAGTAATAACGTCATTTTATATTCGTATGCAAGATAAAGCTGTTCGATTATGCGAATAACTTCAAAAGTTCGATGCCATCTGTTTTAAAACTATATGAAAAATCATCCGGGAAGTCAAAACTGAAAGTTTTATAAAAAAAAAAACAAAAAACGGTAAAAGTAAAACGTGATAAAAGGTAGACACTTGTTTGCAGAACTAAAAGACAGTTCACATAAGTCTAGTATCGTTTTTCAAGTATTGTATTCTACTTCAAATGAGATGGTGCACGATCCCCTCAAGTACTTGTTGCTACACTCACTACATGACAAGTTTTAATCATTATGAATTTTTTTTCCAATTAAATATTATCATGGATAAAATTTCAAAATTTTTACACAATTCTATCGTCACGATCAGCTAATTATAATATTTATTTAATAATTAAATGACATCTGATTAAAATACATAAAAATATATAGGCTATATAGTCATGCGGGTATATATTTTTTATAAATCGTAATACTGTTTCTGATATTTAAGGATTCGGTTTTAGTTTGTTTTAAACAAATGGACATTTAAAAAATTCTTATCTAGAGTTTTCTAGATGAATTAGAAAAATATAGCTTTTTTTGGGATTCTATATTATGAAAAATATTTTATTCTTCAAATTACATTTTTAGAAAATATATAGATGGTTTAGAAATTTAAAAAAATTGATTTTTATCATTAGTTTAGCTTATATAGTATACATTTTTAATTAAAAGAAAAATCACAAAATCGTTATTGTGTATTATTCAGTATGCTCTAATTTTTTTTAATCTAAGTAGTTTAATTAATATTCATGCAAGTGTTTTATGCTAATAGTAATAAAAATATTCTAATTAAAATTGCGAAATTTATTATTTACTTCTTTATTCTACATTTAATCAAAATACAGTAGTTAGCATTTTCCCCTCTGTTATTTGATAAAACGGTCATGTCCAACTGCAGTTTTCTGACCTAAATTGCTATCTTATGAAATGAACTATACAAACAAGACCTTTTGTGCAGAAACGGGACATGTTTTGTCCCGCTTATTGTTGGAAAAGTTTCAAAACTTTCTATATACAGTAGATACTGGCGGGAAAATTAATCTATATAGCAATACATACATTACTTTTATGTAGGTCGATGACAGTCGTCGCATGACCTAAGAAAGGTCGGCTTGAGTGTAAAAGCAGTTGGGTGGGTGCACGACTTCTTCAAAAAGTAACGTCCGCTTTTCCCCAATCTTCGCTCTGTTTCGTGTGTCCTAGAGAATAGAGGAAAAGAGGATATCTTTGCACTTTGCTTCACTCTTCACTCTCTACCAGTTTAGATGGAATTTCCTCTTATGGTTTATTAAAATTTCCCTCTTGATAAAAAAAAGAATCAAATTATTTCCTGGATTGTTATTGATGAGTTTGCGTGCAAAAAATAGACAATGAAAAATAATCGATTCATTAACTTGATTATCAGGACAGTAACTATAACAACTCTGCCAATAGTTGTTTCAATGCTCGGTTGATTCAGATTCCAGTTTTAAAATAGTTTATTTATTTTTCTCTGATCATCGTTAATTTTCATTCATTAATTATGATATTTTAAGTCTTGATTAATTTCATCCTCTTCTAACGATGTCATTTAAAAAGCTAATTAAACTATTGTTTAACGTTATTTGATACTCGAAATGCGTTGTGTCAATATTTCTGTACGAAAAGTGAAACTAATATAATATCCATCAAGGGTAATTTCACTCATTACTATCACTTGAATGCACCTATTAGATAATTAGATCTATTTTGAAGGAAGATCACAGGACTGAATGTTCCATTTATTCATTTTATTATGATAATTTGTAATCTATATTGTATTCTGGTTTTAAGAAAAACTAAATGTCAATAATAAGTATTTTAAAAATAAATTTTAATTAAATATTGTTTTTTACAAAGTAAAGCTTATTTTATAGCACATTTTCTCTAATCTAGATAAGTTAAAGTCTGTAATGGCAATCTAATGATACATAATATTTCCATTTTGGTCCTTATATCATCTTCCCTTTTACACGTTTATTCAAATATAATATCAGCATTTGAGAATTATTTCTATCATTTTTTTTTTAAATTTTATTAAATCATTGAACCATATTAAAAATTTTTACTAGATTTTAATCAATTATTATCGCATAAGTGAAACAAATAGCAAAAGTTTTTATAATTGAAAAGCGTTATGGTTAAATATTTTAATCCGGTACGGAGCATCATTTTCTTAAAGTAACTCGACCTAAAGTTTAGAATAGAAAATTTTTATTTTCAGAAGGTTATCGTTCTTGCTGTTATGCCTAATTCTCTGCTTGGTGACAATTCCATGCATGACTTCCTCATGTAATAAATAATGAAGTATCATTGTGTACATGTATTAACAATTCAGAATCAACATCCTTTTCAGATAACGATGACATGTAGGCTTTACCGTCTTAGGGGTTGTGTGAAAATATAAAATTCCTTCTGGTATTCGAATTTCTATTTTTATAAAAAGCTTCGGTATCTTATTGATGTAGAAAGCACTATCACGTGTTCAGCCATCCATTTCTTTATCAGTCGATGTGGTTGTGATTATAAACGCTTCGACGATTTTAAACAATGAATATTTTAACACGCGATCTCCTCAACCTTTGACTTGGAGGGTTCTGTACAATAGGGCATTACTGAAAATAATCACGTTACTAATTTTCTGCGATTAGCTATCAAATCTCGTAAATCTTCATAGACGAAACATTCCATATTAGTTTTTTTTTTGTCAGTTAAATTTATTTACATTAATATATCTATCTATATATATATATAGTATATATTATATATTTTATATATATATATATATATTTCTGAAATATATATATATATATATATAATATTTCAGAATGCAAAAAAAAATTTAAATATTCATCGGTCACATTTATTTTATTCCTAGAATTTTTATAACAAAGTTAATTTCGA
The DNA here is from genome assembly GCA_011317285.2 of Androctonus mauritanicus. Lineage (NCBI taxonomy): Eukaryota > Metazoa > Arthropoda > Arachnida > Scorpiones > Buthidae > Androctonus > Androctonus mauritanicus. The sequence continues at coordinate 7,770 of WUQG02021559.1, read as the reverse complement.
ATGTTTATCATTATTATATAATTCTAGCTATCTCAAAATACAATGCTTATAATTATAGATCTGTGATGGTTCCCAAGGGACATCATGACACATTGGCCTTCAGGGTGAAGAAACTGTAGAGTGATTTACCATGCATGACAAGCAAAACTCCTTCATAATAACTACGCCCAAATCTAAATATATTCAGTAATTTAATCTATATTATATTTTACCCAAGATTCTTTGAGTTTAAGAGAAAGAATGGTTACAGTTGAATGAGTATTAGAAATAATAGACGTCATTGAACACTTAATGGATTTCTTTCTTTCACATTAATTATAGTTTAATCAAATAGCAATATTGAATTTCATTTATGATCTATATCTAAACAATTATCGGAATTTTTTAATGTATCTCTCAATTATTAAGACTTAGAACATTTATATGGCAATAAAGTTTATATATAAATTTATTACATTTATGCACGCATATATACCATACTTTTCTTAAATTCATTATTAAAATATAAACAAGAATAGAGATGCAAAAATTATAATTTACATAGTATATATTTTTCCAATTAGGAAAACATAAATGTAGGTCTAATGTTAGACATGATAAACATCTCTATCCTGCGCGCACGACATTAATTATTATTCTGTTCTAGAAAAGATGTTTCATAAATTAGATATTAATAGCGATACCCAATGATAAATAACCTAAATTAATTTAAATGTCAATGTTAGTGGGTCATTATTAACGATATATAAAATGACATCTGGAATTTTTAACAAAATTTGTATTGTTTAATCGGTCTTCGACTTTTATCTAGGTTAAAGTTGATCTATAAGTGTGACTATAATATAGATATAAATTTTCAAATTGTTGATTAATTATGATGGATATGTGAATGAAATGAGGGCAACGATTAATCAGTTGAATAATAAACTAATCTTATTTATTTTATTTCAGGGGTGATCCAGACAAGTGTGATCATTACGGGAATACTGCATTACACTGTGCAGCTGCCAACGGGCACATCAACTGTGTTTCTTTTCTAGTCAATTTCGGTGTCAATCTTTGGGCTTTAGATAATGATTATCATACATGTAAAGATGTAGCTGCAATGCATCAGAGGGATGAAATCCTTAGGTATTTAGATGAAGTAATCTCTAAACAAAGTGCTCTCAATAAGAAATTAGTCCAAAAGTTAAAAGAAAAGGCAATCAAAGATGCAGAAAAAAGAGTTAAGAATTACTCTAAGTTACAGACAAAAGCAGCAAGAAAGGCAGAAAAGGAAGAGAAATATCTAGAAAAACAAAGAAAGAAAATGTCTTTAAATGAAAACGATCATCCCTCGACCAAAAATATTCTGGTGGGATTGAAAAGGGATAATAAACTTCATTATTCACCAACTAAATATTCTGAAATTGTGAATTCAAATAGTTCTGTGACTAGAAAAGGACTGGGAGCTGTTTCCAAACGTGTACAACATAAAAAGCAATCTGCTTCGACAGGAGGAGATTTTAAAGTTAGAGAAAATACAGATGAAGAGGGAAAGCGATCAGTTCGTTCATTATCTGGTTTAAGAAGGGATTCTGAAGTGATGTATGTACCAAAATATGATAGTCCTGCTGGACAAAGACGACATATGAAAGACGTTTTCACAAACGAAAAGATTCCTCGTGCTAATAGTGAACCTGACTTTATACATGCAACCGATTCCGGTATAGGTGATGATGTTGCTCTGGCAGAACCTGCGAGCATATTCGAAAGACCAGGTTTTGGTAGTGTAGCTTTTCGCACTACTTTGCTTTCTTTACCAAATCCAAATCAGGGAGCCGATGGTGACGATTCTGGAAGAACATCAGAAAAAGGTTCCGATGTTAGAACTGATGATAGTATTGGAAGTGCTGGCAGTTTAGCCCAAAGGAACTGCCAAATGCCTTGGGAAGACGATCTGAGGTTAGATGACGAAGAAGATCTAGATACATCACCGATTATTATTTTTTTGGCAGCTCATGGACTTACGGAATACATTCCTTTATTCACAAAAGAAAGAATTGATTTGGATTCACTTATGCTTTTGAGTGAAGACGATTTAAAAAGTTTAGGATTACCTCTTGGACCAAGAAGAAAATTAGGAAAAGCAATGGAACAGAGAAAATCCATTTTAGCTTGCCCTGGTAATCTGGCTGATTCAAAACTTTAATCGAATTTTCATAACTTGCTTTGGAAATTCATTCTTTAATATGCACACACTGATTTGTATGCATTGGAATATTTCTGTACTGATCATGCTGGACATTTGGTACAGAGATTTTGTTGATTTATTTTTAAATATTAAATTCAAAATGTATATATGAATGATTTTTATAATTATCCGGTACATTAATTTTAGTTTTCTATTTTTAAAATATAGAATTTCATAAGTTGAAACAATTTATGAAAATTCTAATAATAGTTCAGATGGTTTTTTCCAGAAACAGCAAAAAAAAAAAAAAAAAGTGGCACCGTATATTGAATTTGTAAATGACAACAAAGATTTTTTTTTGAAATGTTTGTAATCATTTTTTACATTTTTAATTATAAAACGAAGTAATCAAATTTTTATGCTTTTGTGACCAGTATAAAATTTTAACAAACAAATTTTATTATAGCATAAATAAGTGGTTTTTTGATGTCATGATTTTTACATCAATAATATATTTGTTGTTAAATGCAATTTCATAAAATTCTGGTTTTCCTTAACGACTAACATAAGAGAAATCATTTAAGAATGTTATTTTGAAAACATTAACAATGATTGTTTCATTTTATAAGGAAAAAGTTTCAAACAACAAAATTAGAATTTTATATTTATTTTAGTTACTATTAAGTGCATTGGCATTTATACGTGAAATAAATGTTATTAGTTTAATAAATTACTAAAAGAGAAATCTTCATTCAGGAAAAACTCTCAATATTTCATATATTGATCTGATCCAATTCGTTTTTATTGAAAAATTTTCCTAACAGTAATTTTATAAAAGATTATCTCAAAACCATGCCAGTAAATTGTTGCTGAATTTTCGACCTTTAGTTATCATTTATTCGCAAAAAACCTATATACTCTCCTGAAATGAAATGTTTTTTTAATATATATTTACAAACATTGTTCAATTATTAGTATCATTAGAATATCCATAATTCAGTGACATTTAATATACACTAGTCGTTGAAAAATTTTAGTACAGTATTTATATATAGTTTAAAATTTATAATATTCACTCACAATATCAATTGTGCTTGATAAAAAAAAAATCTCTCTACTTATACTATTGATCTGATTTTAAACTTTAAAGAAGTATTCATTTAATTTATTTAAAAAGATTTGAATAATTCTTATTAATAATATAGTTTTTCACAAATGATTAATAAGTTGTTTATCAAAGTATTTTTAAAGAATTATTTTTCAACTTGAACGATTTTATAATGAGTGATAGATATTCATGTACTAATAAAAAAATTACTAAAAATTATTTTATTTTCATAAATTCTTTAGAAATAATTTAACATTATGCAAATAATTTAATTTATATTCTAATTTTATAATTATCTTTTATAAAAATTAAATAATATATTTAAAAGAAAAATTTAAGGTTTTCATTATCTGATTGAATAATTTATTTTAAATTAAGTTCATAAAATAATTTTTAATAGTAGTTATTATTTAAAAAAATTTCAATAATTAATTTTTCTAATAGAAATTTTACAGCATCATACTTATATATTATGTGATTATTTTTAATAATGTTTATATATCAAAAGTCTTAAATACATAATATTTTATTAATAAACATCTATAGATCATTCACTGATAATACAAAGTTTTTACAGAGCTGTAGGCATCAAATTCCAGATAACTGCAATTCCATGAACTTGATACAAGTTCAAACAAAATACTTTACATATAAAAGTTTGTCAAGAAAACAAAACTTTTCCTTCTTTACATATTCCGATTGTGATCAGAAAATTTTGCATAGTTCATCAATTTTTATTGACAAAAATTTATTAAAATTGTTAACAGATTTAAGTTTAGATAAAATAACAGTTTCTTTAATGAAAATTAATCAATCATTAAAAGAAAATAATCTAGAAGTTTCTTTTTATCTTCATAAAAATTTATTTCATTATTGGCTTCACTATTAATTTCAGATATTTTCAAAAAGTTTTTACATTCACTTTCTTTTCCATATTCTTTGTTATCTGTTCTTTTTTTTTATTTTTAATTTAGTAGTTTACAGTTCTGATTAATTATTCACTATTATATTTTCTGTACAAATTATAAACAATAAAACTATGCCTATATGCTAGGAATCTGTTTGAACAGTGCCTTTTAAATAGTAGTAACCAGATTTACAGATGCAATATTCCTAAAAAAATGAAAAATATATTTCAATCAAATAGAATATTTTATATCATCTTCTTGATTTATGAACTAATTATCAAGAAATAAGTGAATGAATATAACCTATATTCATTCACTTAAATCATATCACAGATGCCCATTGTAATCTAAATAAAAATATCACTTACACAATATATCAAATATTTGTCTTAAATTTATTCATAACTTTTAAAATGTTTTTTCTAATAAATTATTTACAAAAAATAAATTTCATAGAAGTTATAACAAAAACTGTTAATATATGCATAAAAAATATGAATTATGACTTTTATGATAATTAATTTACTAAAAATAATACACAAAATAATTTTATTATTTAAACGATTAAATTAATTAGACTTAACATTTTCCAAAATATTGACACAAAATTTGTGAATAGATAGATTTTTTTATAACTAACATTAGAGATTATATTCATCTATAATAATATGTAATCATGCTTTTGATACAATTATTGTACTACTATAACAAATAAACTAATTGCTAACAAAATGATTTTTTTAATAAAAGCAAAAATTATCATTGCAAATATTCATTAATGCAAAAATATGTGAAATAGTTTTTATAAAATGAGAGATACAGGGCCACATTTACCATAAGGCACATTAGGTGCAAGCTGGAGCCTCAATCTCTAGGGGTCACATTTTAAAACTTAAAAATTTATTGAAGTTAAGCAAACTTTAATAATGATAAAGGAAGATTCTTCAATTAAAAATTTATAAATAATTCATCGTTTATAAATTTTTGACTGACATCCAAAATATTTTTGGATAATAATAATGACAGGATCTGTAGTTATTATGCATTGAATCGGATGTAATGGACTCAATTAATTATGATGACATTATAAATATATTTATTAAAACCAAAGCCAGGAAAAAACTTTTAATTATTATTAATTTTTAATTTAAATTTGAACAGATTTTTACTTATACTTTTTTAATGCAAATATATGTATATCAATGTTGTGTTAATGATCAATATTATGTTATTTTTATTTTATGAAAATTAACTATTATGGAAATGTCAATTTTTATTTTCAATAAACTTAAAAAAATGTATATGAATTTGATTAACTGAAATTTACTTGTTCTTTTGAGGCCTCTTAATGATGTTGCACCTAGGGCCTCTAAAAATATAAATGTGGCTCTGGAGAGAAACCTGCATAATTATAAAAATTAAATGATTTGTTTATTTACATTCACAAAATTTAATTACTTAGTTTTAAATTCTGAAATTCAGAAACAGCAAACCAAAGAAATTCCTGGATTTGATCTATTTAATAAAATAAAATATCAAAATTAATTTTTTGCATGATTTTCTTTTTGTACCAATGTATGAAGAGAGAAGATCATACAAATTTTATTATAAATCTAAAATAAAAATACTGACTTAGTCCAATTTAAAGCAAAAATAAAAAAAAATACTAAATTTAAATATCTGAAACAAAAGTTTGGGAAATCATAAGACTAGTCATAGGACTCATCCTTAATGAAATTTCTGGCATCTTACTCAAATAATATATTGCTAACACACTAAGTGCAGTTTAAATTTTCAATGCATTTTTGGCAATACTATTTGAAATTTTCATTTATTATAATAATTGTAGCTGATATTTATATTTGTAATTGTGATTATTTTTATAAATATAAATTTTATCATTTCTGAGATATTCTCCAATGCCTCCTGTACTATTCATTAGATTTTAATGAAATTTAGAAAGCTGAATCTTATAATTGAAGATGATCTTGATGACAGCCATTAACTTCAAAAGTTTTTCTCTAATAACTTTTTAAATTATTTGATGGAAATTTATAAAATTTAATATCTTGTAGACACACATTGTTTAAAAATGGCAAACATCAATTTTCTGAAGACTCCTTTATTTCAAAATAAAGGATATGTTTCAGAAAATAGGAAATTAATTCTCTCCAAACTGACTAATGTCTCTTAAATTTTAAATCAGTTTGGAAATAATTAAATTTTAATTTCTTAAATTTAAATTTTAGATAATGGTTTAAAGCCTATCCATCTCTCCTATAGTTATGGATTATGCTCTTGTCAGATTGCTTGAAAGTAATGCAATATAATAGTATGTGAAAATCACATTTAAGATTTGTTTCATCTCCAGCTAATTTTACAAAAAAAGTCTTTTAATTTTTGTTATAAAGCTTATTTATTATTATAAAGATCATCATTCTGATTATCCAAGTTGGTGTTAATTTTCATCATAATAATTGTGATATGGAAACTCAGTCACAACAGTGATATTAGAATTTTGTTCATTCATGATAAAAATGATAGTAATTAAATAAACTTGAGCCTCTAAAACTGCTAGACTCAGAGAAAATTGCTACCTTTGCCTTCACAGTAATTCTACTCTTTACATCTGTATTTCATATAGTGATCAGTTGATAACCAGCTTGGAAATGAATTATCACTTTGTCAATTTTCACTTGAAAACATAACTAAGTCAAGAAAGTTATTATTGTATCATATAATTTAATAATTTTAAGAAACTAGTTAAGTTTATTAAAATATATTAAAAAAAAGAGATTAAAATCTATCATACATTTTAATTTAAACAATATTAGGTTGTTTGGAGCATAATTTTGTTTTTCCCAAGAGTGGCATTAGTTGTATCTTTAACCCACCAACTTCATTCTAAGTCATATTGTCATTATATATTTTGACAGCTGACATTTCAAGGTTTATTTATAAAAAAAATTTTTTGATTCTGTGCAGTTGTTTTTTTTTGGTGTCGTATCAAAAATGGAAAATAAAAAGGAGTATTTTTGGTATATTTTGTTTTTTTATTACCAAAAAGATAAGAATGCTGTTCATGTAAGAAAAAAGTTATGTGAAGTGTATGGAGATGTATTAATAAAATGCTAGTGCCAAAATTGATTTGTAAAATTTTGTTCTGACAATTTCGATATTAAAGATGCACCATGTTATGAAGGCTAGTTAAAGCTGAAGACAAAATAAAAACATTGGTTGAAGCCAACTGCTGACTAACAACATGAGAAATTGCTGAGATTGAATTTGTCAAATTTGACCATTTATGACCATATGAAAAGACTTGGTTTCATTTCAAAGCCTGATATTTGCATTCCACATGTTCTCAAGGAAAGAGATTTGCTCCATTGCATTGACATCTGGGATTTGCTGCTCAAACATCAAGAATATGATCTGTTTCTGAAGTTAATCATAACTGACAATGAAAAATGGATTGTTTACAACAATGTCAAACACAAGATATCATGGAAAAGGAGAGATGAACCAGCTTAAAGCACTTCAAAAGCAGTTATGCATAAAAAAAAAAAAAAAGATATGCTCCC
>WUQG02021548.1:0-11403 GCA_011317285.2 Androctonus mauritanicus | reverse complement strand
TGGAACTGGCCCCGCCCCTTAGTAATCTCCCTGATTGAAAAGGGGCATAAAATATGCAAAAAAAGTAGCTTTTCCTATGTTGGTATCTCATAAATCAATGCATATATTAATGAATTCGATAGAAATCCTAAATTAATAATAAACATTAACATTTCAGCCAAAATTAATTAAAATTATATTACAATTTCTTATAATAAAACTGATATATCGGAAATGAATTTCAGGATCACTATTTCTGATCTTCTGTATAAGTTTAAAATATTCTCCAAACATTTTTCTCTCCGAATTTATTAAAAAAATATAGTTTAACTTTATCTTCATTAATTTGTTATTATATATGCTGATAAAGAGTGCTTCTATCGGTACCAGATAGCTACCATAGCTCACATAAAAGTCGATAAAGAGATGCACATTCTTTCTTCATTCCGTTCAAACGGAAAAGCAAAAAAAAAAAAAAAATGGAATAGGTTTCCTTAGAGGAAATATGTTCCATTTGTTTTGCTTTTCCGATCCGATGAACTATGAATCAACTTTTAAGTTTACGCTTTTATATATTGTAGTGTATATAGATCTCTCGTGTTAAAAACTGAAAAATATGAATTTGTTTCAGACTAAATCGAAATGATTAATATTTCATAAATTATTTGCTACTTAAAAAGAAATTAAATATTTCGTTTAATAATATTTATTTATATTATTCCATAATTTGTGATTTTTTAAATTTGCTTTTGAAAATTAAACAAAATTTGCTTTTGTTTAATTTTTTATCGTTAACACAGTGAGGATTACATAAACAATCAGATGCTCAAATAATCCAGTTGTATTAATGAACCCTCATCATAAGCAAACAGCTGTTTTTGTATACGTTTCTCTTTCAGAAGTATTGATATATCAATTTGAAAATAAATTCGATTAAACTTTATAATTTATTTATCTACAGTAGCTATTTTAGCGATTGTAACCATCATAATTTAATCAAGTAAAATCATAGATGTTCGGTTATGGCTCATTTGCGCAACCATGGGGACGTATTATCATCATTACTAGTTTTTATTTCAACAGGTTCATTTGAGTTCCTGGCCCATTCCAGACCAGATTATTTTAACAATCATTTTAGTTTGATAATAAAAGACAAGCATTTTCATCAGATTTAGCTTTTTAATCAAACAAAAGTTTAATAAATTATAAGATATGATAGAATTATAAAATGAAATAATTTAATTATTATTATAATTTCTGAGATAAAAATTTAATTAAAATTTGTTATATATAGAAACTGCAACATTAAATTTCTTTAGATGTAAATATATATATAAGCTAAATTCATTATAATCTGTTTAAAAATATGATAAAAGTATACTAAAGTCATATTTTTGAAATTTTACCAAGCAAAAAAAAATTATCAGATGAATAAAGAGGATATGGAGTTGCATTTAAAATAAAGGAAAATATTCAACATATAAATCTATAGAACATACTGGCACACATAGTATGCAGTAATCTGAATATGGGCATATAAGAGAACTATAATTTATATACTGTTTTTAAATTAGCTATAGATCAAACATTGTTTCAAAAACTAATAATTAACAGATAAGATTTAGAAAAACTTTTTTCAACAAAATATTAAATGTTTCCTAGCGTAATGAGCTTTTTTTTTTCAATAAAATTAATAAATATGCAGCGCAAATATTACTACATTTCTTGCATTAAAACTGAAATGTATGGAGCATGGTTCCGGCTATATCTGAAATGATTAAAATTCCTAAGTTACTTGTTGCTTCAAAGAAATTAAATGATATTTCGTTTAATAATATTCAATTATTTGTGATTTTTAAATATGTATTTGAGTACGTTATTTAATTTTTATCGTTAACACAATAATGGTTACGCAAACGAGCCCGTCAATTAACTACTCTGGCTGTTTGCTCAGATGAGCCAATTGCTCAAATGAACCGATCTGTTTGCCGAAATGATTCTAATCTAAATTTTCAGTTATTTTTTCGGATAGACCATGCGATTTGGTATTTCGTCAATATCTGGGTGCTGTAATATGAATAAAAAAATGCTATTTCGAAGATAAAATGCTTGGAAAAGTAACATAACTGCGTTTATTGTTACTTTTTTGGTAATTTATTAAAAAATCGTTTACTCATGTAATCTAATTTAAAATGAATAAGTCAATAACTTTTCTATGCACTTCTTTAATAGTTTATATTCTACAAAATGTTCATATTTATTCAATTCATCGTTTGAATGTCTAATTTATAAGAAGGACTCACATTGCCTAAACGAATATCAGAATAAGTAATTTCGTTTTTTATAAAAATGTTTAGACTTTTTATCATCATGGATAGAGTAGAATTCGTTCGCCATGCTAAAATTTTTACAAATTTCACTTTTCGAATAGTTGCATTTATCAATGATCTGAAGAAGTTTAATTTTAGTTAAGTTTAATTTAAGACGCACGAATTTTGCTTACATGCCTACCTTTCCATTTTTTAAAATTAAGATGTCATTGATTGAAAAAAATAAAAAAAAAAAAAACATTCCAAAAGAATCGTATCTGTCATCAATTTTTATAATTACGATTTAAAAATTTAAAGGCGTGTTGGTACTTGTAGTTACTGTTAATTACCCTCTCATGATGAAATGAGGCAAATCTAATGACTTGTTCATTTCAAATCAAAGGAGAGTTCTGTGTCATTATTAGTTTAAATGACGTTTAAACTAATTTTAAAATGATTTTTGAATTCTTGAAGAAAAACAATTTTTCGTCTTAAATAATATTTATGAATTATTTGTTACAGATAATTCATCCTTAACAGTATGAATTATCTGTAACAATATTAAATACTGTTAACACGAAACGGATAATTCACACATATTAAGCATATTTTTCGACCGGGACCACCAGATTGTTTCGTGTTAAATGATTTTCACTGAATATTCTCACAAACAGGATAAACGTATATTTAATTCTCAACACAAGCAATTGTATCTTCGTTTGATAGAAAATTTTTCTGGAAACGCACAGCAACAAAGCCCATCATTTTCGATCAGCACCATGTTGGAATATTTAACTAAATAGATTGTATCAGAGACAAAAGTCATGTTGAACAACTTATATTTATTATGTGTATTGTTAGAATTACCAGAAGAAGGAAACAAGGAAGTCGAAATTAATCAGCAATTTATTGGTTTTACTAACGTAACCAGATATCCCGGATTAGCCAGGACAGTCCCGATTTTGAATAAAAAGTTTCGGATTGTCCCATCTTTATTTATAAATAAATAGTTCATATTAAAAAATTAGCTTCTGAAGAATTTTCTTTCTCAACTTTTACTAAACATAGAATATTATCATCTTAACATAACTAATGTGAATGAATCAATCTGAAGAAAGAGTAATACTAAAATACATTATTTATGTTCCTTTACCTCTTCCTGATTTCTTTTTGCAAATTTTTGATAATTTACTTTTTTCATTGTTTTTCAAAAAAAATTTTTTGGATTTTACTAACCCATCGGGTTCAATCTCTCATCCTATACCACCTACGCCCTCAGGCCGGATAGTCGAGTGGTAATGCTGTCGGCGTGCCACAAGGAGGACCCGGGTTCGCGTCCCGGGTCTGGTAACTCTTGAAAAGTTTTTTCGGGGTGTTGGGCTCGATCCGGCAATCTCCATTCTTCCCCATCCGGCTCCTTCACGGGTATGGGTGCAGCCCGTGGTTGGAACTGGTTCCGTCCCTTAGTAATCTCCCTCATTTGGGTGTAAAATATAAAAACCCCTCTACGCCCCTCAATATCTAGATCGTCCCGGGTTGAAGTTCAGAAAAATTTGGTCACTTTAGTTTTAAATCTATTGTAAAAAGTATAAGTTTTAACTTCAGTGGAGAAATGAAAAATAAGTTTCAATTTTAAATATTAATTTAAAAGGTTACTGAAAGCAAGCCTATAATAATGGAATTAATATCGTCAGTAAAAAAAAAAGGTAGACAAGCCAGAATTTTGATCGAAATTCCAAAAGCATTCTTTGTGTCATGTATTAGTCTGAATTTATTACTAGGAGATCTTAACTGTGCCAACTGCGATGGCATTCTATGGAATAATTCAAAGATTATGTACGATCATCGTGTATGATATTTTCTCTATCTATTCAAAAATGGAGCATCTTGATGAAACACACTCAAATTTGACTTTATAATCATTCTCAGACACACGATGGGAATAAATGCAGCTAAAGCAATTAAATTTAATTTAGACAAGATACGAAATGCATTAGAAGAGTTAGGCGAAGTAATAGATGATCCTCAAATAAACAGAGAATCGTGGTCTTTAGCTGAAAACGAAATTAATTTTGAATCTGCGCTATCCACCGTTATTTGGTATGAATTGTTGTTTACTATTTATAATGTTAACAAAAATTTACAAAACATCAAAAAAAATGTTTGGCTATTTCACTTTTAAAAGAATTAAAAAACTTTTTAAAAAATTTTATAGAAAATAGTTTTTCTAAACTGAAAGAAAGTGCATGTAAAATATGTAATAAAAGTGAAATTCCAATAAAATATAAAGAAATTAGAACAAGGAAACGAAAATGTTTACATGATTATGGAGGGACAATTCATGAACATATAACCCCGAAATTAATTTCTGTAGAGACTATTTTGTGAAGATTATAAATGAAGAGATAGTTTCAAAGAAAATTTAAATAGACTGAGCAGCATATATAACATTTTGGTTTTCTTTATACCTTAGCATTAAAAATTTGAAAGAACTTAAAAAATACTGTCTGGATCTAAATATTGCTTTAAGAGATATAAAGCAATATTTAGATAATATTTTGACAATTGCAATATAAGTGATAGTGATTTATAGGATAAAATTAAAATATTTTTTATGATAATTATCATCAATAATCCTATTATAATGTTTGAACATAATATGTAAAATTCATGGTTCAATTCTTAATCTAAGTATTGCATTAATAATTCTATTAACATTTTCAGTTGCTACTATATCTCAGCAGAATTAAGTTTCTCCAAATTGAAATTAATAAAAAAACTATCTAAGAACTACAAAGACTCCAGAAAAGTTGTCTAATTTGGTACTACTGTCAATATGGTACAAATCACGTGAAAATCTTGATTACAACATAATTAGTAATTTTGCTGAAATGAAGGCGAGGAAAATAAATTTTATGTAATAAAGTATTTATTCCATAAAATTTGTTTTCTTGCCTTTATTTGCCTCATAATTCATTATTCTTCCTAACATTATTAGCTTATCATTGCAACACCCTGATATACAGTACTTAGTAATACTTAAATTCAGTTATCTTTGATATTTTGCCAGTTTTCAGTCTCATAAAAACCAAGCTTCAAACATATTTTTTTATTTTATTATTACAGTATAATTTTCAAAGTAGAAAAATAGAACATATCTTATTTAAATTATTAATATTTATTTATTAAATATTTATATATAAACCTATAATATATGCAAAAGTTTTCAATTGTACTTTTGCCCAGGAGCCCTGCAAATATTAGCTTGGTTAAGCCATTCAAAAGTATTCATGAGGATCATGATGATTTTTGTTTGAAAATCATGGCAACAAAAGGCAAACCAATAGCAGAATTTGACAATCCGAAGTGGCTGGTCGACTTTGCCTTCCTTAAAGACATTTCTTTTCATTTGAATTAATTAAATTTGAAGCTGTAATCAAAAGATCAACTGGTACATATCCTGTTTAATCATAACAAAGCTTTTCAAATAAAATTAGAATTCTATGGACCAATATACTAAATTCTTAATCATTAAATATAATTTTTTAAGCATCTGATGTAGATCACATTTAATATTTAATATTAAATATTAATTCATTCAATTCTTTAAGACTGCAGAAACCAACTACTATCGACTTCAAAGAAACAAGCTCTAACTGCAGTATGGTATTATAAAATTTTGCTCTTTATTTAGCAAATGCTTTCGACATATTTTACGTCCTCATCAGGCTCTTCAAAATAACGAAAACTAACAAAATAAAACTGAAGAAAAAACTGAGGTCCTAAACTCTTCAGTTTTATTTTGTAGTTTTCGTTATTTTGAAGAGCCTGATGAGGACGTAAAATACGTCGAAAGTGTTTGCTAAATAAAAAGCAAAAGTTTATAATACCATACTACAGTTAGAGCTTATTTCTTTGAAGTCGATAGTAGTTGGTTTTTGCAGTCTTAAAGAATTGCATGAGTTACCAGTAAAAGTTTTTTAACTTTCCTCATAAGGTATAATATCAATTGATATAAAAAAATTCTAAATGTCATTTGTATATGAGCTGAATATAACTCTAAGATGAAGGTCAAAAATATTACTGGTAGAATAAATATTTATTTTCATTCAGAGTTGAATCAATTTGTTTATTCATTAAGTGAACAATAGGAAATAGTTATGAACTATATAATAAGCTTAATCTGATGCGCTATTAGGTCTATTTTTATATTTTGATTATACAAAACATGATTAAATAATTTATATATCCAAAAACAATAAATATGTACATTAAGCAATTTGCAAAATTTTAATTCCTCTCATCAAACAGGCATCTTAAAGTGAGTAGAATATATTAAATTATTAATATTTGAATTCTGTTGAATTTAATATTTTATAAATGTATTGTTATGAACATAGTAATGCAAAAATTGTCTCAAAAAATTTTTATTTGCAATCTTTATAATATATTGATTTTATTGGGTGGCATTCTGATCCTATCAGAAAATTTTTGTTTAGGTTAACTTTTAATATTTTATGATATTTCTTATAAAAAAAACTGCTTAGCAAATAAATAAAACAGAAACTATATAAAAATTATTATTCAATCATGAATATATATAAAAAAATTATCAAAATTGATAATAGTGTTGTAATTTTGTTAATCATACAACATATATTTCACAAAAAATTAAAATTGATTAAACAAATACAAATTCAATTTTTGTTTGTTTAATGGGTTTTAATCTTTTTTATTAAATTTTAAAATAAACAAGAAATAATAATTTATCATATCATCATCATCTTAGTATTAATTTAATGCAATTAAAAATTGAGATAGCATAGTATTTTTATTAGTCATTTCAATGATTATTCTGCATGCATTTATAACATGCTGTTTGCATATATTACAAAAGTTAAAGAATGTTAATAATCAAAATATAAAATATGAATTGAATTTTTACTCTAATAAAATTTTTATAAAACATACCATAATTCACTATCATTTTGCTTGTTTCTCGAAATAAAAGAATACCATTTGGTGAAGATACATCAAATTGTAATCTCTGTGATCTGTTCTGTACTAATTCAGCCATTAATTTTAAAACAGGAGTTGTTACAGCTGGATCATGGTACCATAATTCAACTGCTCTATGTAATATTGGAGTATATGTAGGATATCTAGCTAAATTTAAGAAATTTCTAATAATTTTTTCTTATGTTTAACATATATTTTATGCTAAAAATTGCATTTATCAAGACTTTTAAGGATACATCCACTCAAAAAGCATCATATAACTAGTTTTTGTATTGAAAGCATAAGCTAATCCTCTTAGATCACGAGCCAAACCAATTAATGCTTTCTGAAAGAGAATTTTAAATCCATAATTAAGTAATCATTTTAAATATATTATTAGAGTTTATTTTCTAGAAAGTGTTAAAATTTTATTAGCTTTTTCTGTGTTACCTTAGCTTCTTCTGTGTTGAAAACAGGAGATTCCAACATATTTCCAACAGTATCAAATGAGGCTGTAAAAAATTCTATATGAAAAATCAGTTATTAACAGATATCAAAAGTAATATCTAAAATGCAATGAAATTATATATAATATGTGAATCCTGACTCAGAAATATAATAGTCTAAATAAAATGATCCAGAAAGACTGTAGAAAAGACAAAAATTTTTTCATCTCCAATATTTGCAAGAACATTCAAAGTCACTTGGATAGAAATGAAATCAAAGACCTTTTCAGTAAAATAAAACTCTTAAGTAAAAACTTCAAACCCAGAAATTGGATAATTGCAGATAAACATGGAAACATGATAATAGAAATAAATAAAATTACAGATTGCCAGAATGAATATTGTATGGAACTACACTAAGACAATAATTGTAATCAGCTAATACAGAATGATAAAATAATTCATATAATCCCTGAATCTGAATCTCTATTCTTAAGAAAGAAATAATCAATGTAGTAAGAAAATTAAAAACAATAAAGCATCAGGATGAGATTACTGCAGAAATAATCATATTTTTAAATGATAAAAGACATCTTGTGACTTCACACAATTTGAAACAAAATTAAGGAAACACAAAATTGGCCTAACAATTGGTTATACTATTTTTATCCATAAAAAAAGCATGATGATAAAATGTGATAATTACAGAATGTGAATGTGAGATTCTCAATATGAGGAAGATCTTCATCAGTATAATAAATGACAAGTTAAAGAAATATCTAAATGATTACATCTCACAAGAACAGTCAGGTTTTGTTAAGGGAAGAGGGACCAGAGTCCAGATCACCAATATAAAAAAACTCACTGAAAAGACAAGAGAATTTAATGTATCACTTTACCTTTGTTTTCTTGATTACAGCAAAGCTTTTGATAATGTCAATTAACACACATTATTGGCAATTGTAAAAGATATGGGAATATAGTGAATGTCATTTAATATCAGGGTTAATTCCCAAAAATTGCAATATTAACTAAAACCAAAAACCCTTGTTGATATAGCATATAAATTTTCCAAGGATGGTTTCTAATTTGATCTGGTGTCTTCTGAATGGAAAGCCAAAGTGACAAACACAAATTCCAGATTGACTTTGTATGCAAATGTACTCAAAGTCAATCTGATCGAATGATCTGTGTACTGTATAGTCTAATTAATATAGTGTTTATAGACAATATTATATACTTGAGTAAATGCTCTTATAAAATATGGTTACCTTGCTTTCTATAATTCTAGATTTGCATCTTGTTTTCTCTAATTATGAAGAGAAATATAAGAAAATGGCTTTATTCTATTTTGCAGCCTTAAAATTTTTTATTTTTTAATTAATTAATTTAGTTTTTGTTTGTGGCATAATAGTGAAATAATGTTAAATGAAATGACATTAAATGAGGACCTACTGTACCTAACCATCTAATTACATTAATTAAAGGTATATACATAAACAATCAAGCCAATATTAAATTAAAAAATCATTATTCTAAACCAGGAGTCTCAAACTCAGTTCTTATAAAGGGTCACTTAAGGATAAAAAATATTCAAAGGGCAGAATTAAAGGACAAAGCAATGTTGAGAGAGTCACATCTAAACATTCAAATTGTTTGCACTTTAACCAACAATAATTCTTTTAATATGAAAATAAAATTTGAAAACATTAGATACATTCTATAAATAAAGAAAATATATAAAAATTAACTTTAACAATGTTTTCATGTATTATACTGTTTATGGATTGATAATAATTAAATTATGTAAAATACATGATTGCTAAAATAAAATGTTCATGTCAATCAGACGTTACACTGAAAAGTGTTGGGGCTGTTGTGTGACAAGCCTGATCTAACTCTAAAAAAGGCTAAATCAGAAATGTCAAACAGAACAGGCAGTTCTTTTTAGAAAATTGGACTGTTCAATGGAAGAAAAAGAGTTCAATAGGATGCAAAATGTTTCTTCTTTTCAACATCTATTCTGAATATAACATAAAAAATGTAGTGAATAATTATAATGCTGGAATAAAAACTGCTGGTAGAAACTAACAATCTTAGGTAGACAGATGATGTGACAGGTATCTCAACAGCCTTAAAAGTTTAATTTGACATGATTATACAAATTGAAAAAGAAACTTCAAATTATGGCCTACAGCTCAATAGAAAAAAGTCAACAACCATAATAATAGACAAAAATTATAATTACACCCAAAATTGCAACCAAATTGATAGCATTGAAACTGCTGAATCTTCATTTACCTAGGGACAATTATTAACAAAAATGATATCTCAAGATAATATGGAAGGATCAAACATTATCAGAAATACAAAAATTTATTTAATAAAAACTATTTTGTTCTTTGATTCCTTGTTATTTAATAAGAACAATCTGTTTTGTCCTTGCATTCCATGGCCATAGTTAAATTTACCAGTGATTAATTGATTGAAATGCAAAAGTAAATTCATTTTGAATACTTTGAGCTTTCCCAAGCTTTTTCTTAACAATGCTTTTTCTTTTTTGCAACAAATCAACTTAATGATTTGTTGATGTTCCATTCCACAAACAGATTATTCTCTCTATCATATAATTAGTAAAAATTAATTATCAAAAAATAATCTGAATTTTATGAAAAGAAAAATTTGATTTTTCAATGTAATTAGAATTGATATCTTACAATTACAACATACAGCTGTTTTTGTAGTAGTATGGATAGTAGTAGTATTTTTGTTTGTTTATTCAATTTTCAATATAAACAACAAATGTAATGACTAAATTTTGAGATAATTTTGAATTTTTTATAAATATCTATATTTTAACTTTTTCAATCACTGAATGATCATATCCAAAGTTCTGATTTTCATATCTCCATGAAATGTTAGAATTTTTACTTTGACCTTATAGCAATTCTACAGAAAGTTCTTTATTGCTCATGGCTTTTCTTAGTAATTTTGAGGAAAATATATTTTTTCTCTGAATTTATATAAATTATTAAGTAGTATTATTAAGTTTTAATTTCTATGTAACACTTTACATTTGCTATTTATTTAGTTTGCCTATGATTCTATTAATTACATCATCATTACAGTTTTCCAAAAAATACAAATTTTCTGATAGTATTACAGTAGAATCCCGTTTATACATTTCTCACTCTATATTTTTTGCACTTGTATGTTGTGTTTTGTACACTCTTTCAATTTTGCTTGAAAATCATCCCACTTGCATGTTTTCCATTTATATGTTTTTGCATTTGTATGTCATTATTTTTATTCATCCAGAGTCATTTCATCACACTTAAACATAAAATCCAAGAAATCTTTGCAAAACTTTTTTGACAAAGGAACAATTTCTTATACTGTATGCTACATTATCTTATGAAACAGAAAGTAGAATGAATACAAAAGTAAAACCAAAACCAAACTTATCCCACAAGTCTTTCTACCGACATTATGCAAAGTTGTGTTACACTGGAAGTAGCACAATGTTACATAAGATGAAAAAACATTAGTGATGACAAGATGTGTACAGTAGTTGCATATGAAGGCTTGATCTAAGAATGTAGTATTGCATCCAAAAAACAAACTACAATTGATTCTTTCTTTATGTCAAAATAACTGTATTTGCCCATCAT
>WUQG02021547.1:0-31355 GCA_011317285.2 Androctonus mauritanicus | reverse complement strand
TTTCTACCAATGTTATGTAACGTTGTGTTACTCTGGAAGTAAAACAACATTATATAAGATCACAAAATATTAGTGATGATAAGATGTGTACAGTAGCTGCGAATGAAAGCTTGATCTATGAATGTATTATTGCATCCAAAAAACAAACTACAACGGATTCTTTCTTTATGCCAAATAACTGTATTTGCTCATCATCGTTAATTAAACTTCTTAATTTTAAGTTTTAATGTATGGAAAAAACATATGTATTATAGTATGTTGTTTAACTTTTTTAAATTTTAAGTTTTAATGTATTTTTTGAACATTTAAAGTTAAAATAAAAAGTTTCATTTTTACGTTAATCTCACTTATGCATAATTTTTATCAACCCCCTTCATAATCGTATAAACGAGGTTATACTGTAATTAGAAATTTCTGACTATTAAGACAAATTCCCTTAAAATCTAATTTATATTTTAATCACTATATTATTCCATAAAATTAAAACGAATGTTTTATTGTTTATCCTCAATTATTTATGATTGAAATTTAAAATGAATTATAATTAAGGAAAATATAGATCTAATATGGAATAGTATTTATAACATGAAAAATATACGTTATTTGAGATTTATTGATGTTTAAATTACTTTTAAGACAAACATGTTCAGTCCTTTACAGGAAAAAAAAAAAAACTGACAGAAATGTTTCATTCATTTTTTTTTTTCCTTTTATGAGTGAAGCATAAATTAAAATCCTAAAAAAAATGTATGAAAAAGCAAAGTGTGAGATATCGAATAATTATTATACATAAAAAAGTAAACTATTTTATTAAATGATAATTTTTGTAAATTGTTTTAATATGTAGATCAATTTTTGATGGCAAACAAAACAAAAAAAATAACAAATATTCAAATATGGGGAGCTAACTTTTATATTAGTGCTTCTAAAGTTTCACTTTTTACAAATAACCAATTATTGCACCAATTACCAATTATTGCATACTAAAGTAGCATTATCATTGCTGTTGCCGGAGCATTTATTCCACAATTATCTCCTACTTATATATAGACAAATATGTAATCCGTATAGTTTTTTTACATTTTAAAATCCATAATAAGCTATAAAGAAAGATAAATTCAGAGTCTTGTGTATGAACATACTGTAAACTTCAATTCTTGCCGACACGTATCCCTTATCTTCGTCCATGACTAGGTTTTCAATGAAGCACAATTCGACCGACATGGACTGCTTTCAAGCCAAATTTCTAAACCGCGTAGCTAAAAATCTACACTCCAGAAAGGATAAACTGTGAGGACAAAAAGTGCGTATCTAGAAGTGCGTAAGTAGTAATTTGGAGGTCGAGTTTCGATCACTCTGCATATAATATTTTAGCATTGAAGAACATAAATATTTTACATATTTTTAATTATTTGTAATATACTATCAAACCCCGAGAAGACGCCCCCGTTAAGCCGCTACTCTCGCTGAGGCCAAGAAATTTGGCGGAATGGATCTTCCCTATGTTAATGGAATAGACAAACTCTGATAAGACGCCATACGATATTAGAAACGTCTAAACAAATATTCCTTTTGGTATTGTGTTTGTTCTCGTTAATCTGACAGAAGCGTGTAAGGTAACTTACATCTCGAAGTTCATCAATACTTTATATACAGTATCAAAAGCTCTCTGGAATCATCTGTAACCAGAGAGTGGGAGATGGAGTTAACGGTTAATCATTTTTCTTTTTAAGCCGGTTGACACCTAGGTTGTAAAAAAGTCAAGATCGTAAGAACGAGATCGTTTCCATCATTTATTGAGTACCAAGCAAATAAGTATACTGTACAGTAGGCTGCGCACATTGTGTTGTACAGATAACTCAAAGTAGAGGATCAGAATAGCAGATGGACATGTTTTCTATATGGTATTGTATATATACAGTACGTATATATAAAGTATACAGTGTTATACAGTGTATACAGTGTATAACACTGTACGGTATAAAGTACAGTGTTTAAAGTATACAGTGTTTTAAAAATGTTAAAGTATACAGTGTTTTAGAAATGTTAAGTTTGGATGCTAAATATAAATGCTCTGTATTTTATTAAATTTAATAAATTCAAAGTTCATTTTCAATTCTATACTATACGTGTTTTCGATAAATCGCCAACCTCGATTAGCCGCCAAAATTGTCCTCAAACGGATGGTGGTGTCTTATCGGGGTTTGACTGTAAAATAAACACTTGGACGTTAAATAAAAAAATTAAAATTTAAACAATTCAAAATAAATGAAATTTTAAATAATTTTGAAAATTGCTTTTATTCGAACCGACATTTCAAAATATCGAAATTTGTTCGATTTGCGAAGTTAAATTTTTGCTTATTATTTTACAAAAGAATTATATTTTATCTATTCCTAAATTAGATAAAATTAATTCATTCCTATTAAGTTAATTAGAAATGTACGTTCAGGCAGTTCATGCAAATATGAACTCAAGTTATTTCAGCTATCTATTCATATAGAATGATGATAACGAAAACTGTATAATAAAATATAATAAATAAAACTGGATTTTATTTACTGAAATAAAATTTTGTTTATCGTCGTTTCTGTTACATTTCTGTTTTCGTTCTGTTAACCAAAAAACCGTTTACTCTTGAATAAATCAGTATTTTCCTTTGAAGTAAAATTTTTTTTGTTTATTGTAATTGTTAACTATAAAATTAATTCATATAGGAAACCAACTATACATATAAACAGTAGAGATCTATTCAAGCCAAACTTCTAAGGCGAGGACAAAAAGTGTTCATCTTATCCTGTTCTATCACTCTCTGAAATTTGGAGATCCTATATATATAGAATCATCCTATATATAATATTTTAGCATTGATTAAAGAATAAAACTGAAGATATATATATATATTTCACATATTTTTGATTATTTGTAATATAAAATAAACAGTAGATGCTATATAAAAAATTTAAACTTTAAGCAATTCAAAGTAAATGAAATTTTAAATAATGCCGGAGCTATATAAAGGCTGATAAGGCTTGAGACCAGGATCCTCAACTTTTAGGAGGCCTAAATCACAATGCAAACTATCTACTTGTTAAAGAAGCGATAGAAGTATAAAATAATATCCCCTAAACCCAAGAAAAGTCATCCCTGTACATAAAGCACCAATCAAAGTTAAATCCAGGATATTAGATATAATTAAGATTATCATAACAAATTCGTCTATATTATATTTACTAATTTTATTTAAATGATAAAAATTTAAAAATTTATATTGAGCGAAATGTCATGTTATAGTATTTAGAAACAATACTGTATATATTTTGTTCAGGGAAAAATTTCTTGATTGAAACTGCTTTAAAAATTAATTCATAATATACCATAAAGGTATTAAAAAATGAAGTAGCTAATTAATTATAAAAACGAGAAAAAGTAATGAATGCAGAAAAAAAATGAAATTAGAATTTATTTTCAAAATATTCATGATAAATGAGAACGGTTATCCTCAATAATTATGAAATTTACAATAAATAATAATTAGGTAAAATATCCACCTGGTAGAAAACAATAATTAAAACATGTAAAATGCCTATTATTTAGATTCTTGATGACGTTCAAATTATTTTCGAGATTAGCAAGTTATTTCCTTGTTATCATACTGAATAAAATTTTGTGAAACTTATTTCATTCGGTAGTTTGTTCTTATGAAGAAATCAAATCAAAAATCCCAACAGCAAAACATGGCTTTTCATAATACATAGTAGGAGTACATTATTATTTCTGTAAGTATATTATTTCATGTGCTTATTTTATGCATTTCTATAAAATAAATATTGTTTTAAATTAAATAAGCTATATATTTTTTTCGATTCAATATAATTTTATAAATATCCAAATCAAAGACATCAATCTTTATTACAGGAATAGCTCAGCGGCATCTGCTAAAACTTTTTAAAATTTAAAGTTCGCAATTTAAATTAATAATCTAAATGTTAATGTTATTTTAATGAGTAAGGCATCCTTACTTCTAGTTTGTTTTAATAGCAATGTTAAAACAATCATAACAATGTTTATTATAAATATCCATATAAAATATACTCATTTGAATTGTATTTAAAATGGATTTTTTCTTCAATAACTTTCAGAAAATTCATGGGTAATTAATTTGGTATCTTAGATATGCGATTAATCCGAAAATCAAATAAATTATAAATGAATAATCGAAAAGCCTACTGATAATACTTGACATTTTATCAAACCACATATATATATATATATATAATTTTATTACTTTTTTATTTTTAATTATAATAATTAATGAATCCTTTTAAGTATTTCTTTCAAATTTTCTTTCAGAAATGAAGAACAGTATTGCACTTTTAAACCATTTAATCTGAAATAATATTCACCAAATTTTTTATTTTTAGCGAGATTTTGACATTGAATTAAATAAAATATGTATAAAAATAATTGGGAACTATCTATCTACGTTGCAATAATTTATTTATTGCTTATTTACACTAGACAGAAGTACATAAAAAATAAAGAAACGTTCGATCTAAGAAAACTACTCTTCGCTTGGAATCTGATATTATGTTTATTAAGTACATTTGTTATCTTAAGGATCTTACCAGAAATATTGATAATATATGTAGTCTACTTAATAGCTTTGGTTCACTTACTTATATTGTAGTATAGATTATTTTAATGTTAAAATGCTTTATAATCATATTTATCATTGATCTAAAATGCTATAATTGTTTAATACTGTCTTCATTATATTCAGAAAGAAGAAGTTAATTTTTTTTATTCATTAGTTTCATCATGCTACGACTTTATTAGGATCGTGGTTCGTTGCAGCTGAACCCATGGTTGTTATTCATTATTATTTCGTAATATTTATTATAAATACCTGTTATAATGCTGATCATAAAATTATATTAATGTATTTTTGAAAATAAATTTATTATATGATAATATTTTTAATGTCATTGCGGCAGAACTTGCATCTATCCAATGGATGAATGGATGAATATCACATGAAATATGATACTCTTCGATGAATTGTGATGAATTTTTCATTCATTCTATCATGTATGGATTTTACACATTGAAAATTATGAAAATTAAAATACCAAAATTTGTATTAATTTTTATTACTACGTTACAAATTTTGAAAATGTTTATTGGTGTGGAATGTACTTAATACTATTTAATTTCATATGTATTTAATGCAGATTGCCATATTAATGATTAAATTGGAATTGCAGTCGCTATATTTATATATTTGGTATATTTCTATGTTTTTTATTAACTTCTTTTATAGGACATATTTAAATAAATCTAAATCAATAGTATTAAAAAAGAAGAACTGATTATTAATATTTTCAAGAATCATTTCTGCTTTTATTAATATATATATAATTACACTATATATATTAATAAAAGCACTATACATAGTTCTACTTTATACAAATATTGAATAATTTCTTGCTGCAAATAAAACATTTTTTTGTTTCCTTTTTCATTAAATAGCAAAAGAATATGAATATATATATATAAATATGTATGCAATTTATCTATTTTTAATATTAAATGCATATTATCTATAATTACGAATTTTTCAATATTTTCTGGATTATCCAGGGAATCGGTTATCTGAGGTTGACTACTCCAGTTAGTCAAGAATATACTGAATTGTATATTGAAATAGTTTATGATAGGAAAGGTTATATAATATAATATATATACAGTATATATATATATTAAACTTATAGAAAAAAGATTATATTTACCAATTTTCTAATTTTCTTATAGAAAAATAAAATTAGAAAATTGCTAAATAGAAAATTATTTTTATGAAAATTTATTCGTAAATATAAATATATATCTTTCAGAAAGAAATGAAAAATTTTTCCTTTTGTAAAAAAGATATATAAATATTAATAATTTTTATTTTTTAATGGAATATCACACACAATTTTAGATGTCTTTATGGTGTCACTATAAATAAAATGACTAACCATGCTTCTTTTGGAAGTTTTGTATTCTTTTTTTAGTAGTTGTACTTCTTTGAAACATGTATTTCAAAAGTACTTCTTTTTATTTGTTTGTACTCCTTTGAATTTTTATTGTATTGTCCGACACCAATGGTTCTGTTGAAAGAGTATTTTCAATTGGAAATGACTACTAAAGCAGCGAAAAATCGTGATTATCTGTCAAGATAATCACGATTTTTCGCTGACGTTATCAACAGTCATACCACTGAAATTTAATCTACGCGATTCAAGTTGTACAGATATTAGCAAATTGTTTGAAGAAAATGAACAATTATTGAAGCAAGTACATTCAGTAGAAAAATATGATTTTAAAAAATAAAAAATAATCTGCAATGTTTAATATTGCAATCTAATTTGTAATAATATTTGTAATTATATAGCCTATATATAATTATGTTTTTTTGTCTAAAATTTTTACTTAATGTGCTCCTTTTTTTAAATTCGAACAGTTGATCATCTTACTATAAGAAAACATTGGAAAACAGTGATATCGTAAGATACAGTAATGAATGTATGTCAAATTATAAGCGAAACGCTCTTAAATGTTTGTTTGTTAAAACTCAATATTTTGTTTAAAAACATTTATAGCAATTTAGAAACACATAGTTGGAATTATATTTGCTATATTAAAAGAAAATATATTTATTAACTAACTACTCAGACAATAAGAGAGATTCGATATTTTATAAATTATGATGCTAGAATTGATTAGATATCAATTTATAATAATTATAAATCATTAATTCAGCTTGTGAATTGCATAAACTCAATTTAGAATATTTTTGTAATTCTTTTTTTTAATATCATAATAACATTTGTGTACATGCTTCATCATACACAACTACACATCTCTTCGTGGATTGTTTCTTTAATTTTCCCTTGAAGATGGAGAAGCCGTATTATGTCTTGATATTCAATTTTGTCCAGTATAATACTTTCTACTTTGACGTGTATAATTCTGATTAAACACGTAACCACACACCTATAAACACAAAAGGTATACTTATTAGTAAGGCGATAACTTATCATTTTTTTAGTTATAGATCTATAACACACATAAAACAAAGTGAGGATAAGAACATTTTGGCCTCCCTTTATATATAAAATTTATTCACACAATTATCATATTTAATCCTGTAATTGTGGAACAACGAAAAACAATCCCAAATTCAGTTCGAAACTTTTCATGATTATATTTCTCTATAGGTATTCGCTATGATAAAGTAACAAGATAGACAGACTTTAAATAAAGTGACAGGTAAATTTAAAATATACAGGGTGAGCACAAAAACATTCACACATTCCCAGATTTAAAAATGTAAAAAAAAATAAAATTAACATGAACATCTTGATAAAATTGATATTTACGATTCAGTTAACTCAAGAATTTTCATTTATTTTCTTTAAAGAATCGCTAGGCATGATTTTGACAGCTAGAGCTAAATTTTATCCTTTCAAACCTTGCAATGTTTTTGTGATCACCCTGTATATATACTTTTTTATTTAATTTACAACTTATAAAATGGTATTTTGTATATATTTTCGGATTAACCGGCCATTCGTTTATCCGGCCTAGAGTCCATTCCCACAGGACTTGGATAAGAGGGGAGTCCACTGTATAAAGAAAAACAAAAGACTGATTTGAGATATTTAGATGAAAAATATAAACTTAATAAATAATTTTTATACTTTAGTTATATTTTGATGATATTAATATCACAAAACTATATTATATATATATTTAATCGATGAATATAAGTTAATATTACTCTATAAAATAATCTCGAACGTGAATATAGTAAATTATTTCTAATTTATATACTATGTTGCTCCTACTGCCATCTGGTATTCGATTTTTGAAATAAAAATTATTTAATAAAAATTCTAAAAAATATGAATTATATATATTTTTGTTATGAATAAGAAATATTTTTAGATATAAAACGCATTAAATTACAAAAAAATCAAATGAAAATAATTTCATGCCTTAATTTGAAAACTAAAAATAGATAAATTTAATGTAAAACTAATTGTAAAGATTTGTATATCATATACAAAATCCGTTAATAATAAAGCTACAAATTATTCTTAATAAACGAGTGAAACAGTAGAAAATAATCAACATTAGAACAAAAATTTTATAGATTATTACTTAATTTACATTCAACAAAATATAAATTCTTGCTATATATAACTTTATAAATTTTAAATGCCGTCGTTAATGCGTGCTTTATAAAAGCGATAATCTTTCTTCAACACTCAACATTCAATAATTTATGGCTTAATATTGAACCGAATAAATTATTATTTAAAACTACAGAAACAATAGACAAATGGTTGAATTTCAATCCATACTCTCTTCTAACGATCAAGTCTGGCTTCTTTTCTAAAACACTTAATAACTTTAACAATGGTGAAGATATGTCAATTAAAGACCATATACATTCTTCAAGTCTAAATTTCATAAAAGATATCATTTTACGCTTCAGTTGCTTCCGTGACAAACTTAGATACATATCCTCTCGTGTATCATTCCGTTTTAAATCTCCCATTATCTAAATTTCATTAAATAAATCGTCTTACAATATGGTATGATGAACTGCTTATTTTTCTTCCACATGATGCCATCTTTTAATAAGAAGTGGACATCTGTATATATAATAAACAATTTTATCGTATTAAATTCCTGATTCTAAAAAACAAAAAATTCTGTTTACTTCACTCAGCCAAATTATCGAGTAATTTGTTTAATAAAATTTCATATTTAAATTAACAGAATTTTGAAAATTTATTAAAATGATTTAAAATTATAAATTCCAAATTTTCGGCACTTTAATTTGCGAAATTAATTTAAAATTATCCTTCGAGTTCTGTTATTTTGTAAAATATTTAATTTTCTGCGTTTTAATAAGAAAAAATAATTATTCTACGTAATTATTTTATATATTTTCCCACAAATATATATAATTGATAGTGTCAAAATGTTTAAATTCTTTTATTTTAAATTTGATCTACAAAAATTTATTTTTTACACCCAGAAAAAAATACAAATATTAAACTGTTTGTAAAATATGAATGGTTTAAAGATTTCCATTACTTATCTAAATTATGAAGAATTGTATTAAGAAAAAATCACAATTTTTCGTGATTTTTTTTTATATTATTGTTCATAATTTAAATCTTCCAGATAATGAAAATAATAAATTGTTAATTGTTCTTTTGTTACATTTCGTTATCTATAAAGCACAACAATATTAGATATTTTTTAACAAATAAATTTGGCTAATTTTATAAACATTTTTAAATGCAAGTACGAAAAAAAAGTTACAAAATTATTAATAAATTTTTATCGTATTGTTTTATTATTTCACAACAGATGGAGCCACACATGTGATCAACTGCTATAATAATAATACAAGGAATTTTTAAATATTTTATTAAATAAAATATATCGATTTATGCAATTCTTCATTAAATATTGAGATTAAATAATTTAAAAATGCAAATTAAGTTTTGCTTATCATAATAATAATTTAATTAAAAATTTTACTAACATAAATATGAAACATTATTTATGTTAGTAGAAGTCTCAATAACATTATTATAGATTTAATTATTCTACAGGTCAAAGTGATAATTAATAGTCCAGGTAAAAATAACAATATAAACGAGCTATAATTATTATTAAAATCCATTTATATATAAATATTAAAGTTTTAAAAATTGATTAAAATTTTTGGTTTGTATCTTCTCAAAGATGATTAATTTTCTAGTAATAATGTTTAATTAAACGAAATTCGAAATCTTGATGTAGTAAATGTAGGTTTGGAATAACGTAACATCGAAAATTGTGTTTAAATTTTATTAAAATGCATTTTGGTAGAATGTATTGGAATTAAACAATTTTAATTAATTAAAAAAATATTATATCGAACAACTTTTTATCGTTTGGATAGTATTCATCTAATTGATTAAACATTTTTAAAATTTTTTTTTTTTTTTTTAATTTTACAATACGGTATAATAAATCAGAAAGTTGTTTTATTAATGCTTTTTAACATTATAAAATAAAATTGCCGTTTTTAAAATCAGTAAAAATCGTCAAAAGTAAAATTAAAAAAATAATATAAAATTCAATTTGGCATCATTATCGTTTATTGACAGAAATTCATAAAAATGCAAATGAAATTATTTAGGTACGGTTGTCTTCTTATTCAACACGTTAATGTGATCTGGAGTAGAATACCTAATTAAGTCGGAATGGCACAATTAGTTGACTAAATATTTAATAAAAATTCTTATTTTACTTCAAAAGTGCATTTTCGGTAGTTTTGCCATCTCTCATCAGTTTGTAAAGTGATACAAACTGATGAGAGGCAAATATACCCTTTTCCTTAGGGGAAAGCCTTCAATTTTATTAGCCAAATCCGTGAATGGGTTCTACTACTACTTGCCAGTCAGTGTACTTTAAAGTCCTTGAAAACCCAGTAATATATTATTAAAATAGTTATCATCATCTTAAACTATTCTTTATAATTATCTAATTAATAAAGCCTATGCTCTTTATGAACCATCCCAGTTTCATTACGAATAACGATAAATATTTATAGGTCTATAAGAAATATTTTTTAAGTAAATGTAAAAAATTTTAAATTCCTTTAATTATAAGTTAGATAAATTATAAGAAAAATAATTTATATATTAATTTATATCTATTATTTCTAATTGATCACTCTACGAATTGATGAGGGGTGTTAAAAACCACCCGAAAGACACTTTTGTAGAGGAGTAAGAATTTTTATTCAGTAGCTAATTATTATTCTCTTCTATCGTCACATTTAGGTATTAAGCCAGAAGACAAACGTATCTGCTTAGAAACTGAAACATTCGATTGCTCATT
Source organism: Androctonus mauritanicus (assembly GCA_011317285.2). Lineage (NCBI taxonomy): Eukaryota > Metazoa > Arthropoda > Arachnida > Scorpiones > Buthidae > Androctonus > Androctonus mauritanicus. The sequence goes on along the minus strand of WUQG02021547.1, from coordinate 20,399 downwards.
TGCAATTATTTAATTGGAAAATGTAAATAAATCCATTAAAACTTTTGGTTAATTATCTATGAAAAAAAATTTTTTATTCCAACTCAGAGATAACTGTTCTGAACATTAAATATATTGATCAGAAAAAGTTTGTCGCGGTCTTACATCATGCAATAACTGTCATCAGTCTTTGAACATCAAAAATTGTGTATCAAATATTTTACAGAAGCAGAATTTGCTTGTTACTGGCAATATTTATGATTTTTCTTATTTTAATTTATTGCTTTCGATATAAATAAAGCAATAAATTTGAAATTCAAAATAAAAATTGCATATTTATGCATGAAATTTAAATCGCGACGAAATTTCGGATTATTATTTAAAATTTTCTCTCGTTTATAACAATTTAATCACTTAGAAAATAAAAAATTATAAATTTAATATTTTAAAAATAGTTTATAGTATTTTAATTTTTAAAATAAATGAACTTTCTACCTCAAACTTCGCGGTAAGCTCTTTCACAAGTAAATCTATATCTATATCTATATATATATATATATATATAAAATACAAGATTCTTTCTTTTGATATCTTTTTTTTTCTAAACTCTTCTTTATCTAATGAGCCATAAACTTCAGGCGAAGAGTTTGACATGTTAATCTCATAGGTGGATAGATGATTACTTTTTAGTTTGTTTTGGATATGCCTTGCAATTTAAAGAGGAAGAAAAATTAACGAAAACAGTTTAACATATAAAATGTTGACGGAATGTACAACATTCTCGAGTTTCTCTTCCGCTAATCATCTCATAAAAATTCTTTTTGTTCATAATAAAATCAAACAGTTTATTACTTTAATTTTGAAAATTAATGTACCTTTTATATTGGCATACTGAATTTCTTTTTAAACAGCTAATTGCCGAGAAAAATAAAATGGCGTGGAAAAATGTTGCAGATTATCACAATATAACACACACGATTAATAAATTATTAAATTTAATTTAAATTTTAAAATATGTAGCTATTCAAAACTTCAAGATTATTTCCTCTTAAGTTATTATCCTTTATAGCATTCAATCTTTTTTCAATGTAAATCATTCATTTAAATGATATAACTTAAGAAGAGAAACGTTAATGTTCTTAATTATATCTTATGGTGAACAAAAATTGGTAAGCAATAAAAATATATTTATTCATAACTTTATGAATCGTTCAGCATCCTGGAAACTACAAATCTTTGTTTTCAGAAATAGACTTCTTGCTCATGTCTTCGTAGTTCTATAGAGATTCAATTTATAACAAAGAAAATCAATATGGTCATTAAAAATATACTTTTTGAAAATAAATGATATTTAAATGATTTTTAACATCAATAAATATATATTATTTATTTCTGATAAAGAAATTTTAGAAAGTATTTGTTTTTTATTGTTTATAGATATAGGAGTCTTGATAAAATTCCTCACATAATATAAGACAATGCGACAAAGCTTTGATACTACAGATGCCAAGAGTTTATAACTGACAAAAGGGAACATTATTAAATGAGAATGAAAGAAATCTAGAAAATCGGACATAACTGTAAACAACAAATATCATTCTGCGATCTTTGTTTTGAGAGAAAAGTTTATAAAGTGATAGAAGAAAATCCAACTTTTCAATACATATAAATTAATATAAAAATTTCTCACGCAAAAAATATAATATTGTATTGATAAAATTAAATAAATTATTTATTTATTGAAATAAACACTCTACAGAAGTAAAAGCTAGTGGCCCTCTCAGACAGAAAACATTACAATAACAGCTCTACAGATAGCAATGCGTAAAGTAAAATGCACGAAAAAAGAACAGTTAAGAGAATTAGTAAAATCTCTTAAAAGTTTTTGATGCACGTATGAAGAAAGAATCTATTGTTTTGTCTGAATTTACTTGATATGGATAATTTTCGTATACAGCAGACTCTCTTACAATGCTGGGACTACGTTCTGCGTTATACGAGATATGTATTATCAGACGATTTTATGCAAATTTAAACTTGTCTCTGAGTTCTTTTCAAGTTCTTTTATAAACTTTTACATCTTTTATAACTACAGTATTAGCTTTACTATTTTTATATATAAATAATAGGTAAATGTATGCATTCATCGTTTTAAAACAAAAAATAAAAAAAATGTCAAATGTTAAATTGATCCTATACATTTTACAAGACTGTTTATAGCGTTACTAGTCGCAATTTTTTCGTCGCGCTATACGGGAGTTTACTATATTTGCTTGAGGTACATTGTAATAAATAATATCAGAGCTTGAATGTTCCATCTATGTATTCATTGATAGTCATAAAATCTATTACTGTAATTAAAAAAAAGTTTATAAATATTCAGGAAGATAAAATCAGTCCTTATCAATCAATTCGCTAATTGTTAATTTTCGAACATTTTTTGCTATTCACTTTTAATGCTTGACTGAAGCACTCCTATTATATTATACTCTTCTATCCAATTAAACCGTTTGTCTAGCTTGACTAACAAAACATCATTGTAAACGGATTAACAGTTTTACATCGCTAATAAATATCATAATGCAAGAGAGTGTTTTATAGATTGCCATACTTCCAATTATTACATCTGATTTTTAATATCTTCATTTTAAAATTACTAATTATTTTGTCGGAACGACAATACATGTCTTAAGGAAATTTTTAAAGAAGTAATTCACATTAAGTACTCTACAAGTATTCACTTAATGAAAAGATTTGTTTATATCAAGATAATTTCGCGTTTCATTAGCCTCGAAGGAACGTAGATATTATCCCTTGTTCTAGAAATTAATATAGTTATTACTTCCAATACGATAATGTTGCAGATTAAAAAGAAAGAATTGCTTTCAAAGTAGTGCAATTTTCTGAAAGTTAGCAGAATTATTAAAGCGGAAAAATCAATTATTTAAATATCGAATCAAAAATGTTTAATATTTTATCGCACTTGTATATTATATCTCCATTGATTTATAAATCCTCCCGAGTGATAATTATCTTGGATATGAATGAGAAATTGATACTATTTTCTCTCCTCAAAACTGTCAAATAATATTGAAAGAAAGAATTTTTATCAGATTTTAAGCCAAAGAAGTCTATTGACATAAGCGATTAGAAAGAGTGAAAATAAGAAATACTGACAACTTTATCGAACTATTTAAGTATTTAAAATTGCCACTGAAGATCATTTCTTCTAATATATCAAATAAATTATCAAGTTTCGAATAAATTTTATCTCCTTTATTATTTTTTTTTTATCCGAATGAGAGGAAACAGTAGCAAAGTTCATGCGAAACGATAAAAAATAATATTTAGGAAACATATTTCTCAGATATTCCACATTAAATTTTATCATATTATATAAGGAGCGTAACAGGAATCTAAAAATGAATAAGTTTAAGGATTAAATTATAAATGAATGATCATAAAGACAAATGAAAATTAATATTTCATCATTACTGCTACTCAAATCATTAAAGTAATTTTCGATTTCTGAAGTAACTCAAACCGCTAACAAGTTTCTGAATTAATTAATTATCAGGAATCTCTATTATCCGAAACTCATTTAAAGATTAAAAATCTTTATAATTAATGATTATCCACAATTTGTTCTAATTGTCTTTAATAGTATAAATATGCATTATTCCTCAAAATTGTCTTCGATCATTCGGGTAATAAATTTTATGACCTTTAATTCGAGAGTTTAAAGAATCACATTAATATTCTATGAAACTCTCCTCATTTTAAATTTTCTATTAAAATAATTTTTGATACTCTAAACGACAGGAAAATATTAATTAATAAATAAATAGATTGAAAGTTTTATATAAAATATGGATGGATTACTGATAGAATCTTCACATTACGTTACTACTGTAATAGCACACGTTAGCATTTAATCTAAACTTTTTTTGATAAGGAAACATTTGATTTTTAATCGAATATTTTTATTTTTAAATTGCTCCTGAAATGTTATGAATAAATTCATTAAACAGTTATACAAGTTATTATAATTTGCTAACTCGTTTGATCGTTTAAACTCATGCGATTTTTCTCGAACGTAATTTAATCGGAAGTAAATAATATTCGATATATATGTTTAATAATCAATAACAAAATCCATACTCCATTTCTAAGTCATCGTTGTTATTCAAACTTCATCTGGTTATAGATGGCAACTATAGATATTGAAAATTACCTTCCAGGAATGGCAGTCACGTTCGATCTAAACTACTTTCCAGTCGTCACTAATTGAAACACTTTATCACAATTCGAATTTTAAAATTTCAAAAATACAATTCATAAAAGTTTCGAAAATTTTATTATTTTTCGCAACTTTATGAATTATTAAAAAACATATTTATTGAACTTATCACAGACTATTTTATGTTTAATGATTCTTTAAAACAGGACGTATAGAATATGTAAATATACTGATGTTAGGCATATATATAATTTTGTAAATTTTTAACTATCAGTAAAATGCTGATCGAACCTGATGAGAATATTTATCTTTTCCTGGACAGATTTTTGAACATATTAAAAAATTTGTTTTAATCTTAAATTTTCTATAATTTTCTACAAATTTTCTTAAAATCGTAATTATTTTTACTCTATCATAGTTTGATATCATTATTGATAACATTTAAGCACAAAATTTCGATCAAAGCCCGTATAGAATAATGAATTCTTAAAAAATGAAAAAAAATTTAAAAATTATCCTCTCTGTCCTTCGAAGAAAAGATATGATCCATTAAGAATAACTTTGTAAATATGAATGCTGTTCTCTATTAGGAACTTTTTTACTCTACGATATTCAGACCCATTAGTGACGTCACTGATGGTAATGATTCATGGCGCAAAGTTTGATGTCGTCGAAGATATCGTCAAGAGAAGTTATGTTATGGTGAAATCATCGAAGGAATCATACAACATTATTACAGTGGGAATGATAGAGTTGTAGATAGAACAAAAACAAGTTTAGTTATTTTTAAAATTTAAAAAACGAACAAAAATAATTATAAAGCAATTAAAATCATAAAATACTTGCTAGCAATGTATATAATTGCTGTTATATTTACAAATTTGTAAAAAATATTCTCTAAATATATCATAATCCATGCAAATATTAATAAAATGATTTTATGATTTTTCAAATTATAACAAGTTTCGCTTGCATTATAATGGATGTAACGAAGTTTCCAATAAATGTCAGCATGGATATATTCGCATGAAATTGGAAAACAGAAATACGACCACATTCATTTTTAAACTTTCATAGATCAAATTATTTTTTTATATAAATTAATTCGATTTTAATTAATTTATAATATGTGGCAGAATCATAAAAATATAGATAACATTAAAAATAATTGTAATTTCATTAAAATTACATCTAAAGTATTCTTTTAATGAAGAAGAGATTACACATATAGAATACATTTACAGTATTATAAAACTAAACATTTTACATAATAACGCAAACTTACAATAAAATATGACACTTAACAAATGTTTTGCAAAGTACTACGTAACATATGAAAGAATATTTGAATTTTTGTTTGTTTTCTTTGTCATTTTTGACGAATGTAATCCAAAAAAAGATAAAAAAATAACATTATTGAATTTTTATTCATAAATAATATGAAAAAATTGAATATATTTTATTTAGATTTTCTATAATTTTCATTGTTTTAGTTTTCATTTAAAATTAAAATCATAAAATGAAATTTTTGCTTTATGGCTTAATTAATTATTAAGAAAAAAATAATTATTTTTGAATATTAGAGATCGATAAAGTAACATTAAAGCCAAGTTTACGTAAACATATTCAGATATAAGCTAATCAATTTACTGTATTTATTGAATATAATCATCATGTTCGATATGTTAAAATTTCTAATGGCTGTCATTTAATACAAAGGAAAGAATCTCAAAATTAACTAACGTATAAATTGTTTAATAAGATCCTATAAAATTTAAATAATGTGAGTTTTTTTAGTTTTTAAAATATTTTACAGGATATACAGACGTCTGATAAAGGCGAATGCATAAGATTATAAAAGATATGATCTTTTACTAACGGTTTAAAATTAAAATTTTGCACCGTTTTAATAAGTTTTTATTATTTTTATATTATTGAATTTATTCAGTTATGTTTTTTTTTATAAATTTTTTAACAAGAATATAAATTAAACAATTGTTGTTATAAATTGCGTTAAAATAAATTTTATTTGAAAATATTTCTTCAAAAACTTCACTATTCCGCATAAAAAAAATTCAGCGATCAAAAAACATTAATTCGGAAATATTTAAATTAAAATAATTATAAATGAGTAAAATAATGTTTATAACATGAATATAACTAAACAAAACTAATTAATTTTTATCGTATCAAATTACTAAATAAAAAATCCAATTTAGATAATATATTCTTCTTAAAATATGTATAATAATATAAGTATCCTATTTTATATACAAATGATCGTAATAACTATATACAGTATAAAATTAGCAATAAACGAACAGAAAGCAATAGATATTATCACTAGACATGTTATTCTACAAAATTCGTGTTTCTATTGACATTTTAGCTGTGAATACAATGATAATCTATATGACAATTTATTTGAAATAATAAAACTAATAAAATAAATCTGATGAGAATCGAATAATTGTAATGTTTAATTTCACCGTTTTACTATCAATCAAAATACAAAAGTTATTTCTGTAAAACTATAAAATTTTTATTAGAATATATGACCGTGATCAAGAATGGAAATTTACATTTGCCCTTATATTCAATGGATGTGCGTAAAATAATTCTTACTGTTCTAAAGAAAATTGCTATTTTATAAAATTAATTTATTTGCAATCAATAAGCATAAATAAATTATTTTATCTTATAATTGTATTATTCTCACTCTTTTTTTAAAAAAAATTAGAACATCCTCTGTTCAAAACCATCTTAGATAAAAATCAAATTCTTATTCTTTTTTTCTTTCTTTCATTTTAAAATTCTTATGAACAATAAGGTCATAAAATTTATTCATTAATCTTATTTTAAAATTTTAACTACAATATTTATATTTGCAAATTTGTTAATGGTATAAAACAATCTTAACGTTTTCCAATTGATAACAATGTCGTCATTTTGTTCAGATTACATGGAAACTCGAAATATAGTTAGTTCTTCGAACATAGTATTGGGTTGCAATAAGAACGTGACAAATAAAAGTAGGAGAACATGGCTTGAGTGTCGATTTTCAACGCAATGTCATTCATTCAACATCCATTGTGAAGCCATAAAGTTTATTGCTATTCTTACAATGTACACTTGTGGAAACTCTTCAGTAACATTATTGAATGTTTTTATGAAGGCCTAAAAAACTACCTAATTGAATTTTTACGTTTTTTGAAATTATTTTTAGCTTGTTTGTTTTCTCGGAAATAATAATAATTTTTTTTTTTACTAAATTCAAAAATATTTATTTTCCGAATTAAAATTCACTAATTTTGTGAAAATAATAATAAAACCAACAAACTATAAGTTGTGTAACTATGCGGATAATATAAATCCCATTTATGATAATATAAGAAAATCGTAAAATATCAAATGTTGTTGGTATTGCTATAAGTTTGATAACTTAATCTAATTCTATACAATTTTATTACTATTTTTAGTATCGTGCTAGAAGTAGGCATAGTTAGTATATTTTCTTATGATTAATAAAGTATTTCGGAAATAGTTAAACACAAGTATATTCTTTTCATATATCTTACTGTGTTTTGACTTCAGTTTATATATATATTATAATCATTTTAAAAGTACTAAATGTAAAAGTTTAGAATTATCCAGAAATACAGTATTTCTAGATAATATGCAAAAACTTTTTTACTATGGAAATGTAAGGAAAGTGACATATTGTCACCACGTAGGCCTACTGGATGGCTTCCGTTAATGGTCAGGGCGTAAGCGCTGAATTGAACTTATACGTGGTACAGAATTGATATTGGGATACTATATATTTTTTATTAATTATTAGAATCTGATAATCACCCTTATTAACATAAATGAGATACGTCTGACTACCAAAACAAAGTCAATTTGTTCTATTGTCGAAATTGCGTTCGCGTCCGCCATATTGGTGGGCTCTCTAACCAATGTTACAGACAGCTTCGTTTTTCTAATATTGAGGAATCCATCTAGATTGTCACACATGCTTTAATTTTAAATAATAATTTTTAAACAAAATCAACATAAAACAATAATTAATTTATTTTACATTAAGTAATAATAATAATTAAAAATTGATTAAAAAGTAAAAATTGCATATCCATGGTATATTTTTATGTAATAAAGATTTCATTATTTTATATATGTGATTGATATTTCTTGATGGTAAGTTGATTATTAGCGGACGGTAGTTAGCATTTCAATATTACATATACAATCTTGAGAATTATAATATAAATAGCAACGATAACTCAGCCGAATATATAATTATGTGATTTGGTAACAAAATAATGAAATTTAATCATTTTGAATGTTTTAAAATATTTTAAAAAGTATTTAAGTCAGTGATCAAAAGTTACTTAATCAATAAAATAAGCATTTATTTAAAAAATAAATATAAATAATTAAATGAAAAACGAAAGCCTTGAATGATTGCCACAATTAAGAAATACTTTGAGAATCATTCCTTAATTGTGGCAATCCTAGACTTTCGTCTTGCATTATTGCCCCTATAATGTAAGTGCCATGTTTCTCTCGTCTAATAGGAAATAATGAACAATAAGTGCTTTAAAAGATATATATTATTCAAGATATTAATACAGTTATTTCAATTGTTAATTAAGAAACGAATAAAGAAATCATTTCTTTTAAATGGATTTTACAATTATAAAAATTATTTAAAAAATCATGAAATTCTCTTACATACTCTTATAGTAATTCACACAATATCAACAATTAGCTTATGGACAGGAGCTTTCACCCAAATACTTAATTTGAAAATTTTTGAAAAATTAGTTGAAATACAGTTAGAATTCTACGAAAATCGTGCTCTGCATTATGCTTTATATCAGAAATTTTTATCACTAAATTTTAATGATGAAAACCACTTTAAAATTTTCATCATGTTTTTCAGAAAGAGTATGGAGGAAATTCAGAAATAATTTATCTTGCTGTAGTGTACAGACAGTTTATTATAACGTGAAACACTAATTATATTTTCATCATAAGATTAATGTAGTGATAGACAACATTTATGTAAAAATATGCTGAAGATAGAATAGAAAGTGTTAGGTCAGATTCTGATAAGTTCACGTAAAGAATTTTAGGCAATATTGAAAAATTCGAACTTCAGTTTTTTTTACGCTAATATATGCTCTGCAATTGGACGTAGCAAATATATATGTAAAGTTTGGAAAACTTGATGTAATAGAAACGTCATATTTTCTATTATTTTTCCATTGTCACTATGTTATATATATAACTATTTCATTCTAATATAAGTTATTTGTTTCTTCTTTGTTTTTATCCTTTCTTCTTCAAATTCCTTACAGAAGCAAGGAATTTGAAAAAGTTTACCTTCATAATTTATAAAATAAATATGATCCACAATTCATTCTCTAAAAATCAATGAATTATTTGAACTTTTTATATTTTTAAATTTATTTTATAATCAAAAATTAGCCAATAAAATTATGGATCAAATTAATTAGACTAAATTATATTTTCGGGAAAAAAACATTAGAAATTTAACTAAACAGCACAATATTACAAAATTATATTCAACTAAAATTTGACATTATAAAAGATTTAATTTTCTTTGAAAAACATTCAGTTCAAAAGTATCAATGTTTCTTAAAGTAGATGTATGGATATATATCACGTTTATGATATAGAAACAGTAAAATTATATGAAACATTAGAGATTTCATAGATATTTCTAATATATATGAAAAACAAACAAAGCCTTTTTTGAAACATTTTATGATATGTTGTAAAAAGTGATTTTTACTTCAAGAATATTGATTGTCATAATTATAAAAATTCAATAATGATGATTGTATATAATATAAAATTAATTTTATTAATCTCATATTTTTATCATTTTTCTATAAAAAAGCTTCATAAGAAATAAAAATTGCAATTATAAAATTTATGACATAAAATTTAAAATATGCTTTAATAACAAATAAAATAACAATAATTGAAAATTAATAACAAATAAAATAAAGCCTAATTGAAAATTATTTGTTATTAAATATGCTTTAATAACAAATAATTTTCAATTAGGCGGAGAGAAAGATCGTTAATTGTAATATTAAAAATAATTCATTATATTTGCATTAAGATGCGTGAATAAATGTATTTTTAATTTCAAATTGCAAAATTACATAAAATAAAATATGCATAAAACACTATTGTAGTATTCAATAAAACATTTAAAAAATTAATTAAAATATATTCTAATTTAATGACGCTCTGATTATTATTAGACTCTAAATACTTTTCTTTTTCATATTAATGAAATAAAGTCATTATCAAATGCAACAAAGAAACGTGGAAATGAACTAAGGAAAAATAAGAATTTTATAAGAGAATTTCCTCATTAATTTTCTTTAAAGCTGTACAATAAACAAATTTTATTTGTTAAAGCAGCGTTTTGCAATTTTTTTGTAGCATTTTCTAAATTTAGTCAGTAAATTTAAGGTCTCTTTTATTAACTCTTGAAAAACTGATTGTTATGTAGCCTACTGTATTGAATCTCCTACATTTATGTAATCGTTCATACATGTGTCTGTTAATAATCTCACAACAACTGTTTAAATTTTGAAAATATTTTTATTAATGTCCCTGAAATAATATTAATTTTTAGCATTTCAAAATATATTTTTGTTGGTTCCTACAGCTACAAGTTTAAAAAAATGGCATTTGTATTTTTTTGTTGATTAAACTTTTATCAGCAAAGTAATAACAGTGATTTTATATTGATAATAGTTAATTCATAATTATTATCAGGATATTAAAATGTATTTCAAGAGTTAATTATATCCAATTTGGTATCGCATAACAAGCATTTGATTGCAAAAAGTTTCATTTAAAAAAAAATATATATATATCTGTGGTGTAAAAGAGCTAGCATTTTTATTTTGAAGATTCTACTGCTTCTTAGAATCATTAGAAAATTTTATCAAAGCTTAGTTTAATTAGAAATTTCTTAATGTTTGGTTTCAGTAATTATTTAATAGTTTTCTACGTTTTATGAAAACATGCTATTATTTTTTATTGTCGGAGCATCATACTGATAAAGAATCTGATGAAACTAATCCCAATTATTAGATAAACTTATTCAAGGATAATTTAAGAATAATTCAAGAATTCTAACTTAATAATATAGTTAAAATTACAAAATAATATTGATCTTCATGAATAAAATATTTGATATCGAAATTTCTTAATTTAATAGCAATTTAGTGAATGAAATTACAAATTATGTAAAACGCATCTGTTTTATAATTAGATACGTTCTTCGATCGAAATGAAAATAAATCATCTCATATAAGATTATTTAGTAGACTTAAAAGCAAGATTGAAGCTTAAAATTCTTCTAAAATTAGTTCGGATATCTGTAAAGGTGTAGTTGGTTATCTAAACAGTTCTAATCATTCGAGTTCATAGTGTACAACGAATGAAATATCAACATATGAGAATGCGACACACATTTTCAACCAAAAATAAAAATTTGCCAGTAGAAATTATTGGCAATAGTGAAGTAAAAAAAATTATATAATAGGCCTATATTACTACTGTACAGTAATACCTCGACTTACGTGAGTTCGGGAATACGTAATTTCTCATCTTGCCCTCTCGCCCATGTGTTTGTTTCACAATTATATAGTGTATATATATGAATGTACATATTTCATTTGCTGATTAAGAGTCTTTAATTACAACTTTTATAATTTATTGTTTTCTTGAGAGCCAGTTAAGAATCTAATATATGTGTACCTAAAATTAAATTTGGGAATCTGTAGGTACTCCGACTTACGTTATGCATCCATTACATAACTCCGGGATAGTACTGTATTTTCGTTAAATTTGCGAAAATAAAGATGGGGAAAATTAAAACAAGAAATATTGTTAATTTTTGTATTAATCCGAATTGTTTCTCAAGTGTTTTCAAAAATTTTTGCAACAAATTAATATAAATATTTATTATCTATTAATTAACTACAGTGATTTTTATTCATTAACTTTCTAAAAACGATTGTTAAAAATATGTAAATGCTATTCGAAACCGAAAAATTAAATTAATTTTATTTATTAACCATTAAACATCTACACATTACTTCAGCTAAAAATATAACATAATGCAGAACTAGTAAGTTTAGAATTAGAAATGTAGCCTATCAAAACTTTATTTTCATTTTTAATATTCCTATTTATTTCTTTGTTTTTCGATAAGATAAATAGCTTAATATTTAAAAATAATTTGAAATATTTTTCGATATCATTACATGATATCGAAATATCTTCTCATCTTTTAAAATTAAACTTTTGTTCACTCAAGTATTTGTTTCTACTGCTAGCCATTTTAATATATCATTATGGTTCACTTTAATATTGTATTTAATAACTAATATGAAATAATTATCATATTTAATTTTAAAAATATCTAAAATTTTTTTATATAGCTAATGCTAAGTTTTAAATTGAGGATAAATTTTTGAAAGATTAAAAATGAAATGCTGAATCTTCTTCAGGTTAACAATAGATACAAAAATCAATCAGATGCACTGAAGTCAATTAGAATTCCTATGCTTGTATTTTATATTTTATTAACAAAAATTTATGAAGGAAAGTTAACAAAAATGTAAGTAGAGTTATAAATATATCTGAATTTATAGAATATTTAAAATTTTACTTCTAATAATATGAACGCAGAACGTATAAATTAGAATGTTTTAATTTGTTCTTCAGTAAGTTAATAGAAAATTTATGGATTTTATCAATAATCATCTACCCACGTCAGCGAAAATATATTAATTTTTTCATTTAAACGAGAATTTTCATGAAATTATTAAGATTAAAAGAAATCCTTTACTGGTAAAAATTTACTTCATCCCGAAGCGATCGAACGCGTCGCGCCACCGACTCCAAACTTCAAGATTCTTGATTGACTGTCAAGAATTTCCGCATCGCGTCGCATCTGGCAGCGCGGCGTCGCCTATATAGAGATAGGCTAACACTAATCTTTAAATCAAAGATTTGTGTTTTTTAATGAATATACACATATGCATCCCCGAATCACGATCTCTAGATCGTGATCCGGGGAATGCACATGTATAAATTCATTAAAAAAGCCTGCCATATAGGCGCAACACGCTCGATCGCTTCGGGGCGAAGTCAATTTTTACTCGTTTACTGCAGTTTTTATTTGAAAAAATATAACTGAAAATAAATACAGTATTTAATATAGCCTACTAGACAATATATTTACCTATCATTAAGTTAGATCGTTCTTTGATTATGGATTCATATAACTAGTTTAGATTATCCATTATATCTATCCATATATTGAATACAGTGTGATTTTTGCTTATCACTATAGTGCATGTTTACCTATATGTGAAACTCTTATCAATGTTTAAAATCGCATTCTTTACATCCATTCAAATCGAAAACCATATATTTGTACATTTTTCATGCTGTTAAAGCAATTCATCATGTGAACAAAGCAAAAACTTCAGAGTAAACAATGTTTTCCAATATCGCTGTTTATCGCAGAAACAATTGATTTGAGGATCATGTTTACTACGACTTTTTCTCTTATTTTTAAGAATTCGTTTCATTCTGAAAATATTTATAAATAATTTTTTGAATATCCTGTATATCGATATATTTATATATGATTACAAATGAAAAATGCATCTTGTATTTCTTTTTCCCAAGATACGTTGAAAAATTCTTGAAAAACAAAATGTAAAAAATTCAGGTAAAATATATGATTTATTTATAAAGTTGCACAATTTTCATAAAAATTATATTTTGTTTAGTAACTTATGAAATTTCAATTTTTACTTATAAAGAAGCAAATAAAACTGTATACGACAAAGATAAATGCAAAATGTCTCATAAATTGCAGAATAATTAATTCTTCTTAGTAAAGTTCTATGATTATTATGATGTTTTCAGGCAGCATCCAAACAAAAATTGTTGTGATATTTCGATAAACTTTTATTGTCGAATCAATACTTCACCTAATTGAAGAAATCTCTACAGTCAAGTTTAATCGCCTGCTCAATATTAAGAAAACGAGTGCTCAATTGGTGGGGTCAGTGATGTTTAGGTTGTCTATTTTCGCAAACGCGCATTCAATTCTATTATTAATTGACTTTGCTTTGATGGCCAGAAGTATCCCATCAAAACAAAATAAATTAACTATAGATTTGAATGCGCTTTTGCGAAAATAGGCAACCTAAACATCCCTGACCCCACCAATTGAGCAATCGTTTTCCTATATTGAACTCCAAGTCTATATTAAACTCGATGATCGCTACAGATATAAATATTTATTTGAGGTGATTCTATATAATAATTTTCTGTTCTATTGGATAAAACTAGATTATTAATAAAAATACTTATATCGGATATATCGATAAACAAAACTTATTGAAGTTTTCTTGTGTTGCGAGAAAATTAAAAATGACTACAGAAAAATTTTGATCTTGAATATTGTAATTTTTATAAAATTAGAATTTTATAAAAATTCTAATTTAGAACGAAAAATTTGCATTGACTTTTATTAATATTTTACTGAAGAAACTTATTCATTGTCTCCAAAATCTTAACTTATGGAGAAACAAATTAAAACATCCCAATATTGACATATTTCGTATAAATTATATGGAGAGAATTATGAACGATTTACAAAATAAAAATAAGTTTAAATTATTTGCCATCACTATTAAATATTTTCTATAAATATTTTTGTCTAAAAATGTTTTTTTTTTTTTTTTATCATCTATGAGTAAGTAAAGAAACTCATTTCAAGTTACTGAAGATTTTATCTTATAGAAAGAACATTTTATTGATTTAACATCTAGTTCGGGACATAAACAACGATTTACCAACAAATCCAGTTTCGAATTTTCACGCAGTTTTAGAATGGATCCCAAGCAGCAACCAAAAATAGTATATCTTACATTCAAATAGTATTTCTTACATTCCTTACTTTCTCTTATGTTGAAATTAGCTTTTCAGCAATAACATTATTTAAAAACAATATAACACAAATTAGTATCAAATATTCAAAACTTTTCAACTGGAAGACAATCACATTCAATGCTTTAATTTTTTGTGGATATATCGCATAATTTATGTAAGAGTTGTATATGAATAATATAATACAGTAGTTCTCAATCATTTTTACTTGAAGGACTCTTTTCAATAACAAACTATTCATTCTCAAAATACATTTTGGATCTTTACTAGTGGTATGAGTTTTAATAAAGAAAACAAATGATTACAATAATTTTAGCTTTTATATTTTTTGTATTAAAGGTTGGAATTACGTTATAAAGTTTTCTATAGTCATGAAGTTAAGCCAAATATGAAAAATAGTAGGAAATGAAGAATAAATAAATCAATATTATAATGTATGAGTTTTTGGTGTTCTTCGAGTTCTGCCTATTGTCTCGCGTATATGAACATGATGATGATGGTTTATTCCGTTATATATTTGTTTTTTATTCTATATTATTCTCGTTTAAAAATTTATATTCAAATTTTTCTTTCACATTTTGGATATTATTTACATATTGCGGAACAGAGAATCATTGAGAGATCAATGGATCACAAACTGAGAATCGCTGATGTAATAAATAATTCATGTATTATTCATTAAAAAATATTGTTTTTATTCGATGCAGAATTTAATAAATAGTGAAATAAAAATATAGTACAATCTATTTTTAATTTTTTAATATATATATACAAGTACATTATTAAAATTCACGTTCTTAAAAATTGTTATTGTTCTCTTAAATTCATCTTTTACATTTTGGGGATGTGAAAATGTTATAGGATTTCTTTTTAAGCTTTTAATAAAATTAAAGCTTTCGAAAATTTTCCTCTTAATGGTTTTTATATTTAAGTTTTCTGTTTAATATGTTAAGATTGTAATCCTGTTTTCAAATTATGTAACACACTTTAACAGATTTGAACAAAAAAATATTATTTTTAATATTTTATTTAACCTATTATTATACAATTTAAACCATAAAATTTTTATAAGTAACAGATTTCACTAAATATATTTTAAACTATCAAAAAACTATATTATTAATGATTAAAAAAATTATTTTATGAGTTAATGTTTATGCTATTAAATTTACGAAAGAATTAAGGTTCGAAGGGATAATTTCATTCTTAAATATTTATATAATTTAATTGTTTTAGAATTTACAAATTCTCCTTAAAATTCCAAGAATTCTTTTAATTAACAATAACTACTTAATCATAGATTTAATGACACTTTATAAGATAAACGTTAGTTGAAAGTTTAGGATATTATCTCTAATAACGACGTGTTTTTGGCAATGTTTCAAGTTCATGATTTTTAACAATCTTAAAATATTATTGTCTAAAAATGGTTCTAAATAAATCAGTAAATTTAGATTTAATATTTTAAATAAATTGTCTAAATTTACTGATTTTTTGTATATTAACTTGACCTAAATTCAAAGAGAAGTTCAAAAATTTTTATTTGGAGTGACAAAATTATTATTAATATAATTAGATTAAAATTTTTATATTTTATTTATAGAATTATTCTATGTGAAAAGTAAAGTTATGTTACACAAAATTACTTCTGTTAGTAATATAAATATGAAAATTATATCAACACAATTAACATAGGCCCTAATATGAATGTATGGTACAAATACAATATTTAAACTGCTACTGCTGCCTCAAATATTTACAAAATTCATCAAAATTATTCAGAAATATCAAATATATATTGAAGTAATGCAAAATATAACAATAACGAAGTTTTACTTACCACAGAAAGAAGCTGCAATACAAAATAAAATTTCGTTTGCCAAGAAATATAATTATGTGTTAATTTGAATATAATATATTCAAAAAATTTTCTCCTCTTCAAATATGTTAATTCGATTAAAGAAATGTGGTATATATTAATTTTGCACGCTATTTTCATTTATTTTATTTTAATGATTATACTCGGACTTTCTGATTGATAACCATAGTCCTCAAGTTTGATCTCTATTAAGTTTTTCAGAATAATTCGTCCTGATATGAAAATACTGTACTTCCTTTTTTTCCCATATAAATACTGTATTAATTTTTATAAAATTATTTTAATGTTTACTGTCATTTTGTAATTAACTTTTCTTTCCTTTATCTTTAATTTTTAAATGAAAGCAAGCGAACAGAAACGAATTCTGACATGGTCAGAATTCGTTTCTGTTTCCACTATTAATAAAATTTTATTCGATCTAAATTCCAACATCCGAATAATTCTCAATAGATGATATGACACTCAATTTATGAAAATTATAGAATAATATACAATAGTTTATGTTATAATAGAAATATACAAAACAGAACTAAAGAAGTTAACCTTCCATAAATTTAGAGTACTTATAATCCGGCTTTAATAACGAAGATTACGAGATATTCAGATATAGAATATAGTTAGAGAAGAATAATGAACATAAACGGAGTTCAGATCCTCGTGAAAATTTACGAATGGAACGAAATTAATGAGATTGCTAAGATTTAAAAGCAAAAATTATTCCGTGAATCCATTCATTCGACTAATATAAAGTTAATCTTATTTAAAACTGCGAAATCCATATTTAAATTAAATGCGAATAAAATTTGAATGCTAGAATTATTAACAATTTAAATTTTTTGTTAATAATGATATTAGGAATGTTATTAGTAACTCAAAATATTAACTCCAGTATAAGTCTTTTTATTAGAGAGTTTGCGGTAAACCCTTTTTCCATACAATATACTATCCGATACAGTACAGTACATTGTACCGAAATTTATATGGCAAAGTGATTGCGGTAGAAGTTACGATATAAGTTATACTGTATGTTATGCAGAGAGCGCTGCAGAAATTAAACAATGCGTTACTGATAGAAAATGGAAGATATATTTCTCGCATTAAGCGCTACCAAGAAAGTAATCATTCATAGTGGTGCATAAATCGATGGAGATAAAGATTCCTAATCTGTAGCGAGAACAACAGACTGACGGAACGATAACAGCGAGAAGTAAGGTCACGTGATTACAAAGACGGGATATGATTGGTAGTTTATTTCGTTTCGGAGCTACGATAACTTTATATGGATCGGAACTCCGATCCGATATAAGGGAAAAGCATACGGTATAATCTGTATCTCTCGATACAGATTATACCGTACAGATTATACCGATTATACTGTATCGGGAAGTGAAAAATCTCACCGCAAACTCTCTAATGATACAAAAATTTTCATACAAATATCTGGTGAATAGTAATGATATTCCGTGCTCTTAGCCCCAATTCAGCTTGGTGCCCGGGGCGGACCTCACCCTTCGCTCCTTTTGGATACGCCACTGGGCCACCGGCTACAAATAAATAACTGTTAGAAATTTTTACCGACATGATTTATTTCACAGAATAAATACATGTTAGATTGAATAACTTGGATAAATTATAAGACATAAGTTTTATGCCAATATATCTTTAAATACCTGACTGTATGATAATATTACTTGGAAAGAATTCAAAATATACTAGAAAAATTAAATTCTCGAGAAGAATAAATTTAATAGTTAGCAATATTCTTTTTTAATGCTATTTTTCAATTAATTATGATTACTAAGTGAAAGGATAAAATCAGATCCCACTGTAGGCTTTCCACATCAATGAATGTTCGATTCTTCAACGATGTAAATTGGTCATTAAGAAATATACAATATTTTATAAGTTATCTGAATAATGTGGTCGCTCCAAATAAAGATGACATAGGCTCTATTCTCAGCATATCAATGAATTTTAAGATATGTTTCTTCTTAATGAATAATGTGAATCATTATTATTATTATTTGAGTAAATCATATTTACATATAACTGATCAATAATTATGAATTTAAAATATTTAGAATATAGTATTTACTATTAGTTATTTTTATTCTATAGTTTTTACAGCCTCCAAAATTATTCACCGAGACTGCTTCTTTATAAAGAGCACAAAGGAGTTCCCTAAACTTATAAAATATAAAAATTTTATAATGTTCTTATTGTCGAACTGCTGCAATTGTTAGTTAATTATTGACGGAAAATTCATGTTAGAATAAAATCTTTCTATTCTAACATGAATTTTCCGTCAATAATTAACTAACAATTGCAGCAGTTCGACAATAAGTTTGGATGACTCTTGTTAAAGCAACACTCAGATATACTATTTCAGTTGATATCAACTGGCTACACAGACAAACCCATATTTCATCGTGACATTTTGATATCAAACCAGGGACCGCTATATGGGCGGACAACCCGGACATTTGTTCGGGGCGGCAAATCTAAAGAGCGACATTTTGGTTGTGAATGGGACAAAATATTTATAAGTTAATTAATCGAAATTTATATTTGTCGATTTTTTTCTTTGGCTAAAATTACCAATTTACATTTCATTTTTTTTGCATATTTTACACCTCTCCATTTTTTTTTTGTTTTGCATATTTTACACCTCTTTCCAATTAGGGAGATTACTAAGGGGCAGGGCCAGTTCCAACCACGGGCTGCACCCACACCCGTGGAGGGGCGCCGGATGGTGAAGTACGGAGATCGCCGGCCGGGCCCAGCATCCCGAAAAAACTTTTCAGGAGTTACCAGACCCGGGACGCGAACCCGGGTCCTCCTGTGTGCCACGCCAACAGCGTTACCACTCGGCCATCCGGCAACCCATTTCGTATTTATTTGTTTTTGCCTAAAAGTTAAAAAATATTTTCAATCTTTATTTCTGAAGAAAACAATTAAAGAAAATGCCACTAAAGAAAATTATAAAAGAGCGCATGTTTAATTAAATAACAAAAAAGGCTATGTATCTTAAGTCGCGCACCGCATAGAACAGCACGCAGGACGCTACGTGAACTTGTTTGAAACAGGAATGGGAAGGAATATCGTGCATCGACTTGTTTATTACCTCTAATTATAAAAGAGCAGTTTCATTATACAATAGTATTATTCTTGCTAATACGTCGGTGGTGATAAACATTTGATTTTTATTTAAAATAAAAGATATATATTTTTAAAAAGTATAAGTTTAAGGGGCGGCAATTTGTCTTTTTG
>WUQG02021536.1:0-11403 GCA_011317285.2 Androctonus mauritanicus | reverse complement strand
AAATAAAGTCATTTTTACAAATAAAAATTGGTTTCTTCATTTCCGTTCCGCAAACTTATTGAACAACCTTGTATATAAGCATACCTCACTTTACTGTGCTTCTTAATTATATTTGATATTTTCAATTTTAACTTTCAAAATTCAAGCACTACAACAAAGATAATAAATTTTAATATGGCAATTTTTTGAAAGTTACATAGTTAAAGCAAAGTGTTTACCAAATTTTCAATTTTATATCTCAAAATGAAAATTATCTATAACTAATCACAAAATAATAGACTAGGTATATAAATCATAAATTAACACATTGATAGACCAAGTTCAAAGTCATCTTGACAAACTGGAGATATGAAACTCAGAATCAAAACTGGATCCTTCAAGATAGTACATGAATGTTTACCATGTGGCCATCTGATTAAAATTTTTTAGACTTAACATTATTGCACACTTAATAAATAATAGTGTAAATGTTTTTAAGCTTTTATATGTATTAGAAAATAAAAAAAATCCGATTCATTTTACAGCATTGATCTGGAGTGTAATTGCCATAACAACAAGACATGGCTGTACATATAATAAACAATTGTGTGTGTGTGTGTGTAAATAAACAATATTTAACTATTATTAAGTTATTGTATATCATACTATAATTATCATCATAATATGACAGTTATGATGAAATGTGCATCATATTGTATCCCTGCTTTGCAGATAGGTAATATATACATCATATAGTGTTTTTTAATTTTACCATCACAATTGCCTAATAATTTATGATAGTAAATGCATTTCTAGTAATGTTATAGGGTCGACTTTGTTAAAACCTATTAACAAAGTCGACCCTGCTCTTATTAATAATGCCTGGAAATCCTGTTTAAGAAAGACCCATTAATTGATTTTTATATTTTTAACTAATATAGTTTATGAACAATATATTATGAATGATCAATCTATGTAATTGTATTGTATTTTTGTACACTATGATTTTTATGTTAATATGTTTTTATATAAATAGGTTAGAACTATTTTTCTTGTATCATATTAGTATAGTATTACTGTTGTTACTATAGTTACCGATTTGTTTGAGTTTGAAGTTGTATATATTCTAAATTTTGTTCAAATTTTTATGTTTTTTGAAGCTGAAGAGGATTTCTAATAAATCAAAAGTGCTTCTTCTAAAAAGTAGTTATTTGTTTTGTGTTTAACATACTTTAGATCTTCCTGCCATTTGTGCTTTTACTAATAGTTATAGAAGATACAACACTTATGAAAGTTAGGCAGGCCACAAGCTAATCAATGGTACCGATTGAAATCTGTTCTTTAGTCATGTGACCATTCTGTAAATGTTACTTGGCAAAGTCATTAAATTGATAAAACTCATGATGTTTTCACAGCCAATCAACATTTCTCAAACATTTGTTTACTCATCAATGTGCAAATACGAATGTCCAACTTTTCAAAGTTTTCATTGCACATATCCCAATATACCAAATATCTAACATGTTTGATGTTTGAGATATTGCTCACTTCGCCTCTTTTTCATCAGATATGTTGATATCACTGCAACAAGTATGCAATGACATGTTGTACATATATTTTTGGTATGACATCAAACAAGATCAGATTACTGCAATATCAAGTAGTTTGCAGCCAACCTTAGCATTTTTATAAATCTTCTGCATTTACAAAAGATACATTATTTTATTTTTGATCATTCTATCCAGTATATATTGCATTCAATCCTAAATTTTAATAAGCAGCAAATAACTGGTTTATATATAAGCCAAAGATCTCAAATTCATATTCTGTAGACCACATGTGGTCCTATAAGCCCTTTATAGTAGCTCACATTGCATTAATTATAAATTGAAGAATATATGAAAGATATTCAGAAAAATTACAACTGTTTTTAATGAAATATTTAAAAATCACATTAAATTTTTTTTTAATAAATTGTATTGAGATTCTGTGAAACGTAATAATTTTTATAAATTTAAAGAAGAAGTTTTGAATTGAAAAAAATTCTATCACTCAAAGATTTTATAACTTTGAATTGAAGCATGTTAGGATGGATGTATGATGACAACTATGAAGCATATTATTTTAAGGAAACTAAAATGTAAATAAATAATATAATTAACCCTTTAGACTACTTATAGCATTAAAAAAACCTTCATATTTTTCTTAAAGCATTAATTTTAAATGTAGTTCCTTAACAAAATAAAGATATCTGAAGTGGTTCTTCAAAGATAATGAGTTTGAGATAGCTCTCTTAACTGTTCTATAATTTGAGGCAACCTTGGTTCTATTTAACTTGAACTATTAAAATTCTAATTATAGTACTTCATAAAAATTACATTTTGAACTGATCTAAACAAGATTTATTAGAATTATTAGTTATATCAAAAATAGTAAGGTAAGAAGACTTTATATATTATATGGAATTCTGGGTAAGTTTATATTCTTATAAATGTATTATTTTTGATATAACTAATAACAGAACAAGTTTCTATTGTACGATTAAAAAATAAGTTTATTTTGTTAATTCATTTATATCTCATTAAAAAAAATCTTTACATTTTGACAAGAAGCACAAAGCATCATTTTAATAAGTAAGAAATTATTAATATTACAATTAAAAACTATGCCAATACTTGAAATTAACTCTCAAAAATACGAGTAAAAAGATGGAAAAGTTTTTCAGTATCATGATTTCAATGCAGTATGATCAAGAGTCATATAAGAGGTAATACTCAACTGTCATTTGACATTAAAAATAACAATCTGTTTTTATTAATATAAATAATTGTATGATTTCGTATGATGATATTAGTGCTTATTACTTAACATATATGAAGTAACCGAACGTTGTTATTAAATTATTACTGTATTTTATAATTCACTATTACAAGAGAATAAGTAATTTAAGTACATATTATGACATTTTTATTGAAATTGCTTACCTAAAAATCAATTTTAAAGTCTATTGCCAGTTAGCAATGAAAATGCACCTGTTAATTCTTAAAAACTAATAGTGTACTCCGCCATTTTCTGTTGCCATATCAACGTGCAAACAATAGCTAGACCGCATTAAATGCAAAATTGATTTAAAGAAAATTTCAAATAAAATCTAATTCAATAGCATAATTTGAAATATATATTACATTTTTTAAATTATATATAAATTATTAATTTATTATTAGTATTTTCATTGACGTCATTGCTGACGTCGCTTGACATCATTGTGCTTAACGCATGGGACGTAAGAACGGAGAAAACTGTCTGAGTTGAAACTATTTTGTGAAGTTATGTCGTTTTCATATGTTATAGATTTAATTGAACATATAAATATTTAAAAATTTATCAAAGAAATGAGCGTCGAAGCATATGGACCGAGTTCGCAAACATTAACATTTTTGGATACCGAAGAAGGAACAGATTTGTTAGGTGCAGATACACAAGGAACAGAATTTGATTTTACGGATTTTACCTTACCATCCCAAACTCAAGCATCACAATTAGAACATACACAGAGTCAGGCATCTAGAAGTCAGGTAATTTAGATCGTATATTAAATATGGACATATTATGAAATTTAATGTTGTTATAACTAAGCCTAAACATTTAAAGTTAGATGTAGGTATACATCAGCGGTTTAACCCTAACATTAGGCCTAATGTTGTCTGTTTTTGTAGTTTAATGCATTTAATTCGGACATTATAACAAATATAATTAATGAAATTCCGATTTTGATTACTTAAAACTAAAATTCTATATAATTTGATATAATTTCCACTCGTGCCATACAAAAAAAGGCATATATTCGATCAGATGTTACTAAATTCCTACCGCAATTTCTTTTCCAGATTATCAAATTTTACCTGTTGAATTTGTGTTTCAGTTTTAACAATTCAATAATCACTCATTTATATCCATTTATTTTATATAGAGTATGTCAAAATAGATTTAATAATAAATAAATTATTAATGTTATCTAGATTTATAATTTAAATATAAATTAATTCAGTTAAATTCAGCTATCTAAAATTTTTGAAATAATCAGAATAATAATTTAATTTCAGAATATAATAGGTTTATATTAAATTATTATAAAATAACAGTTAAGTGAAAAAAAAATTACTTTTTTTCATTTAATAGTGATAAATTTATGATACACAGTATAAATATATATTTTTAAGAACTTCAAACTTATAAAGAAAATGCAACCATTATATAATCAGCTTTGTTAATTTAAATTTGCTAATTTTATCAAATCTATAAATATATGATTATTAAATGAAATATCCTTAATCATAAATCAATTTGCAAATTTAAATGAAATTTGAATTACAAATCTTTTGCAATTAAAGTATAAATTTTGAAAGTTTAAAAATCTGTTAGAATTTTTCTCAATATTTATCAAATTATTGTATAAAACAGTGAGATGTATTTTTTAATGAAATACTAAAAGATTTTTAATAATTGAAAATTTTTTTAATCAAATACTTAACTCTTTAACTATATAATTAAATATTCAATATGAAAACATTTTTATATTTTCATATTGAATATTTAAATTTGATTAGGGAATTAAAGATATCATAAAAATATTTTTGTTCTTAAATTCATGAATTTACTGTCAGTATTGTAAAATGTTTATTGTATTTTATTGAGATTATTCTATTAATATATTAACTTTTTTAATTGCAGAAATTTCAAACTAATTAAAATATACAGAATTATTGTTGATTGTTAAAGCCAAAACTGAGTTACATAATTCAGTCTAAATTGACATTTGATCTTAAAACATTATAATTATGTGATATAGCCCTGATTACATTAATCTGTTTCTATAATCTGTATCATTAAGCTATTTAAATAAAAGAGAATGAATGCTATTAAATACTCATTGAATCCTACATTTTAAGGTTATTTCAAGGTCAGATATTGAATAATAATTGTTTAAATATATATATATGACATCTTATGTATCCAAATTTTTTTATTGTAAAATATTACTTACAGAGAAAATTTAATAATACATTTGAAATAAATTTTGTGATTGTTTTCAAATTAATTTTAAAAATAAACTACACATTTACCGAGGATTTACTTTTAACAAGCCTAATACATTCCCAAATCAAGCTTATAAATCATATTGTCATAAATGTAGGTCAAAATTACCATGAATTTAAATGAAAAATTAAAACTATAATCCTGAATCCATAAATTTTATACATTTTCATTCAGATATGTTAAAATGTTAATTCCATTTACAAAAAACAAAATTATGTCAATAATTAGCATTAGTTTATCTAATCTAAAAAGACAGTTGCTTAAAGAAGAGTTTCTAATAAAATTTGATACCTACCATTGTTAAAAAATTGTCCTTTGCAACATGGCAGCAATAATTGTAATTCACTGTGAAAAAGTGATGTAACAGAACCCAGGAGCCAAACTTCATGTCACTGCATGAGAGCTGCAATCAGTTTTTTCAGAATAATCTTAACCAATGATTTCAAACCCTTTCAAAAATTATTTATTATATATTTCACATTTATTTTGTATAAATACATATTTTGTTTAAATTAAATAGATTTGATTTCACACTAATTATTGAATGTGCATAGTATGGAACTTCATTGAAGATACTATAGAGCTATATGTGGTTCATAAACCACAATTTGGCTATGGTGGTAATAGACTATTGAATGCTTCATCATAAATAAATAAAAATTTACAGAAGCATACAAATTCAATGGAAAAATTAAATTTATTACAATCATCGGAAAGTTAACTTCAGGATTTAGAACCTACTTGCATTCAAGCATCTGGATATTCAGATATAAATTCATCTAAAGAAAATTGTATTTTATATCTAAATTTTGCAAATTGCATCGTTATTATATATTAAATATTTTAAAAGAAATATAATATATATATATATATATATTTCTTGTTTTTATATATTTAAAAACATAAGCAGTTTAAATTATCATTACAGGTATGTTAGTTTATTTCTGTAATATGATCTATTTGTAGAAGTTTTTCCATAAACTCTTCTCTTTCAATTACATCACTTCTAGTAAAAACAGAATCTTGAAATTGAATGTACATACAAAACATCCTAAGCGGATGAAGTGAGAAAATTATCAATATTCAATTAGTGATGAAAGAGAAGTCAAAAATAAGTAATTTGTTCACTTCGTCTGTTTAGAAGTTTCAAGTATTTTTCTACAATTTTTTTTACTGATACCATTCAGTTTTTATAGAAAGTTTAACCTTAGATCAGGGATGACAAACCTATAGCATATATACCGAAAATAGCACACTGGCAAATTTTTTAAATATGTAAAATTTGGAGCTGATATATTATTTTTTATTTAAATTTACATTTAGATCTGCTTGTGAAGAATAGTAGTTACAAAAACTTTTTCTAATTTTAGCATGCACTGTTAAAGTTTGCACTACTACCCTAGGTTATACTATAGATGTGCCATTATATTAAAGCAAGGTCAAACATGTCCTCTGGGAATAGTTTTGCAATAATAATGGAATTGCTTTTGGATCACTTTTATTAGAAAGAGCATATATAATTTGTGTTGTAATTATTGACTAGTAGTGATCTGCAAAATCCACTACTATCAACTTACTTTGTTTATCTTATCAAAATGTTATGTGATTAGTGAGAAATACACCTTTAAAGCAGTCAAGAAAAGAAGAATATGATGAACAATAAAAGAAAAATTAAAAGCAAATTTTATCAAAAAATTCTGTGACTGAGCAGAAAAAAACAGAATTTTTGTCATAACTTGAGTTTTTAAACAACTTGAAAATTTTGTAATAGAATTAAGCAGAAATGTTCAAAAAAATATATAGCAATTTATTATTGCCATATTTTTTGAACATTTCTGATGAACTATGTTCAATACATATTTTTAGGTAATAGATATGCAGATTGATAAGCATCTTCAAGTCACAGAATATGATCCTATCGCCAAACCCTTCAGGTTACGTAAAAGCTTAATTGTGATAAAAATTCGGTTTCAGAAAATGGTATAAATCACTTTAATACACAATAACCGTAACATTTTCAACTTCAAGGAAGCCATTATCAGCTGTAGAATAATTTAAAACATTCCAGAAGATAGATAGAGATTTAACTTATAGCTAGTTAAATTAAAAAAAAATGATTAAAATTCTTATCTTTACTTTTTCTTATTTATCATATTCTCCTTTTCTGATAGAATTTTTTCACTAGTAAATAAATGTACATTAAAGAATTAAAAAGTTTGCAATTATTATATGCAATTCATGCCATTAGGATTAATGTTGTTAGTTGAGGAGTGCATAAATTTCCTAAGCAAATGGAATCCATCATGGATTTTATGCTTTCTCATAAATGTTAGGCTTTTTTTTCTGCAATCCATGATTTTTAACTCTAGATTACAAAAGTGTCATAAAAATTACAATCTCAAAATACAAAATTCGTAAAATTTACAGTTTGCTACATGATAATGCTCTTCCTCTCTGTGTACCTTCTTAATTGTTCACACCAGTGACCCATGATGGATCAGTGCAACTGGATGTTATTTAATTTTAAAAATATGACAGAAGCATCGTAAAAAATATGATAGTTTCATAATAGTGTGATTTTTCTTATTAACAGTAAGTGGAAGAGATTTTGTTTTATTTTTTGTTTTGTTTGTTCTAATAATGTTGAAAAAGAGAATATAAAGTTGTTTTTCTATTTATTTCTGAAATAAGAAAATTTTATAATTCCATAAAGGGAGCCATTGATGCAATAGACCAAATGTGTTTCAGTATGTTGACCAGTAGGAAGACAAAAAGATGGCCATTTTGCCTTTTTTAATTAAATAATTTGATAACACACAGTTAAAAAAAATAAAGAAGAAATGTTTTTATAAATAGTAAACAGAGACCAGGATTGGGAAACAAAATAAAAAAAACAAAAAACAAGCTTCAAAGCTGAACTGAAAACTTTTTATTTAAAGTACTTTCGGGTTACGGTTCAGCTTTAAAGCTTGTTTTTTGTGTTTTTTTTTATAAATTGCTAGTGTGAGTTCTTTTGTTATAAATTGCTTCCAACTAATTTATATTAAAAAAGATAAACATTAGCCAGATTAATCAATAGCTTTTTATTCTGAATATTAGTCTAGGTTTCCACTTTAGAATAAATCAAGCACTTATAGCAAGTAAACATTCAGATTTTTATTTGGCATTATGTTTTTCAGACTTCTTGGAGTCCCTCCTCAGTGTCAACATTTAAGTAGGAAGAATACAGTTATTCTGTATTCTTCCTATTTAAATGTTGACACTGAGGAGGGACTCCAAGAAGTCCAAAAACGTTATGCCAAATAAAAATCTGAATGTTTACTTGCTATAAGTGCTTGATTTATTCTAAAGTGTTAACAAAAAAGCGAGTTGAATAATTTTTATAACAGTCTAGGTTTCAAATAACAGATTGAGAATAGATAATTGGCATGGCCTAATACAGATATTCAAAACTTAAACAAATACAATTGGTTGCTAATGCTATGATTTAGATTATTTATCTTAATTTTTAATTCTAATGATGTTTTTAACTTATTTCTGTATATCATTGTTTTTATATAATATGGATAAGTTTTTTAAATTAAGAAAGTTTGATTTATGGAGTTTGTTATATGATATATAAACTAGGCTTAATTTATATATAAAATATGAAAATATCACATAAATTTCTGAACAGTAATAGCTACTATTTTTTTATGATACTTAGATAAGGATTTGTTACAAATAAATCACTACACTTTTCTTCACTAGTCAAAAAGGGTTAGGAGCTTAGATCATTTCCATTTATGAAAAAATGTTCTTATTAAAATCTCATATTTTTAAATAATCTGTTTTCATATCTTAAAACTTTAAAACTTTAGTTCTCTATTTACATGCTTATTAATTTAAAATATTAGATGGCAATTTAAATTTAATAGATTTATAAGAATCTGTAGACAAAATAAAATAGATTTAGCATATCTCCTAGTTACACACCAAGTTTATAGTAAATTTATTTATTAAGCATTTTTTTATTAATAATAAATCAATTTTTCAAAATATAGATAGATAAACAGCTAAACAAATGTATATTAAAAAAAACACTGATAATTATAATTACTTTTAAAAGTAGTAATATTTTAATTTACTGCACTGAATTGGAATATATAGCAAAAGGCTTTTTCTCCAATAGCAAAGAAACTAAAGTGTTTAACCTATTGCATGCCAAAAAACAATGATTCTATGAATAAGTCTTCTAAGTAATTAAGCCTAATTAATATGCAGAAAATTAAAATCATCATATCTTGCTTAATTTTCATCAAAATCTTTTGAACTTTTCACTGTTTATTATGTTTTTTTTGTTTTCTATCTAAAAATGTAAGCATTTTTTCTGAATTTTATTTTTTCAGAAGTTTTTGTTCTGTATATGAGTTTGCCAAAAACATAATTTCTCTCTTATATTTTAGCCATCCAATGAAATGTTTGCTATTTTTGGATATCAGATAGTTCTCTGAATAAAACAAACCATAAATGAAAAAAGTAGAATCATATTTTTAAAAAGTCAATTAATATGCAAATTTTGATTAATGAATATTAATTATGATACAGTAGACTCCCTCTTATTCAGCTTCTATGGGACTGGACTTTAGACTGTATAAATGCATGGCTGGTTAATCCACAAATATATGCAAAATATATTTATAAATTGTAAGTTAAATTAAAAAAAAATATAGATGGTGTATATAAAGATTTATATAAACCATATCAGTATTAAACCAAATCAGTAATCTTCAATTTTCTTTTTGATTTAATTTTTTTTAGCAAAATCATGCCATTTTTCATACGAATTATATCAATGAAAGATGAATTATCTTTCCGTTCAATATATCTTATTAAAATTTCAAATGCTTTCTTCACTTCCAAATGTTATTTTTTTTTATTCATTTTTCTTTTCACTCATAGTTGAATGAAAATATGGCTGATTAAATTGAGACCAGATAAAAGAGAATTTACTTCATATGTTGTAATTAGTTCAAAATTTATCTAAATTTATTGAAATATTTTTTTATAATAATTTATTGAAATATAGATATTTCAATATATTTATTTAATGAAATATCTAAATATTAATAATTTATATTTATTGATGCATTTTTTTTTAAATTTCAATAATAATTTTCTATAAATTTTCAAATTTATATCAAGAAATCTATGAAGGTTGCTCAAAACGTAATGCACCACATTTTTTTGCAGCCAATATTAAAGATATAAAAGTGAAATTTTCCTTGTTGCAATTTCAAAGTTTCTGGATTTTTGTGATATGCTCATAGAGATTGCAGCTGTAGTAATCCATGAAAATGGCATCTGTAAATGATTAGTGTTACAATGTGCTGTTATTGAATTCTTGATTGCAGGGAAGGAAACTTGTAAACATTCACAAACATTTGTGTGCTGTGTATGGAAGTTCTGTAGTTGATAAGAATGCTGTGAATTGCTGGGCTAGCAGTTAATGCATCAGAAAGTGGAATGACAGACCTGCAAGATTGACCATTCTCTGAATGTCCTACCACAGTCATTACCCAAAACATGTTGAATCACACTGACATCATTATTCATTTGGATTGGCTTATCACAAGTTGAGAATTATCTCTATAGTGTTCAGTCTGTAATAGAAGTGCTATTGCAGTTCTTGAAGTCATGGACATTTGAAGGTTTGCATAAAGTGAGTTATCAAAATCTCACAATTGAATAAAGAATTAGAGGAAAACAATTTCTTCTGATTTGTTGGAGCATTTTGAGATGGGATGTCTTTGTGCTGAATTGTTACAGGTAACAATTCAGCACAAAGACATCCCATCTGCTGTGATCTCATTGTTTCCATGCTCTTAAAATGAGCATGGAAACAATGAGATCACAGCTATAACAAGTGAATACTAATTCCAAATTTCAATATTATTTAAGAAAAATCTAACACTATATGCAGTTGTGGAAAATCTCTTTAATTCAACAAATGTTTTTAGCAAAGAATACTTGCCATCTTCAGACTACAAATATAACGGTTCAGAATATGGAACAGAAAGTTCTAAAATAGAAAAGGTTATCTAGGTTACAGTGCTGTGACAAAAACAGCGTAATTACAAAAAATTTTTGAAAGTAATGCAAATTAAACACGTATGCAAATGTAAGATAAAAATCAATTAAATAAAGTAAATTAAACATAAATGCAAAGGTAAAATAAATAAAATGAAATGACAATATAATAAGATAAAAATATTCACTAAAAATAATTATTTATTATTGATGGAGCGCTTTCAGCTTTACAGCCATCCTCAGCATAAACAGAAACAA
>WUQG02021525.1:0-11404 GCA_011317285.2 Androctonus mauritanicus | reverse complement strand
TTTAGAGCATGATGATGGATCGTAATGGAGAGTGGAGCGACTCCAGCTTCCGCTATCAGTATAGTGATGGGAGTGGTTTAGGTAGTTCCAAGGCAGTTCGGAGTGCCGTGTAATACACGGTATTCAGACGACGAAGCGAAGATTGCGGAAGGTCGGCAAGCAGTGGAGCCTCGAACTCGATAATGGGGTGAATGGTAGTGTTTACTATCCTCAGTAAATGATCCATTCTAATCCCGTGGCGTCGAGATGAAAAAAATTTAAGATAGAAGTTCGCTTTGGCGACTTTATTCTGGACGAAGTTGATATGTGCTGTCCACGTGAAAGTGCTCATAAAGTACATTCCCAGGATGCGGATTGTCATCTGTTGCAGGATAGTACCAGTGGATGTTACTATGGATAGTGGTAGCCGATGAATCTTCGGGGAACAATCCATGCTATTGCTTTTAGTCGTCGAGACATGGAGACTCCAGCTCGTCAGCCAGTATTCCAGCGTCGTAAATGCAGCCTGTAATTGTTGCCTTGTATGCTCTCTATTAGGCCCACTCGTGAGAAGATATATATCGTCCACGTAGATGAAGCAATGGAATCCACGGGGAATAATCGACTAGACATCCATCATATATATGGTAAACAACAGGGGCGCTAAGACTGTCCCCTGCGGGACCCCATGCCGCCAGGGCAGCGGAGACAACAAGGCCCCCCTCCAACGGACTCTGAAAATGCGATTATAGATGAAATCCTCGCACCACCGAAGAAGGCAACCTTGCACACCAATACAGCGGAGCTTGGCCATCAACGCCTGATGGCACACAGAGTCATAAGCCCCTTCCAAGTCTAATGATAACAGAAAGGTCCAATGACGGCGTGCCCGAGCAATGGCGATCTGGTGATGGATGACATTAATAGCTGACGTAACTCTGCGATTCGGGAGGAACCCGAAATGGTGAGGGTGCAGGAGATGACTAGAAGACAGAAATAGAATGAGTCGTCGAAGGAGCATTCTTTCAAACACCTTAGCAATCACTGACATCAGAGATATCGGACGGTATGCAGAAGCCATGCTGGCATCCCCTTTTGGTTTGAGAATGGGTACTATCACTGCAGACTTCCAGCTAGTCGGGGAAATTCCTGATTCCCAAGTTCTGTTCAAATGGCAGAGGAGTAATGCCTGCCCCATGCTGTCCAAAGCAGCTAATGCCCGTAGGGAGATTTTGTCGGGACCGGGGATACGGTGTTTGGTGCGAGCAATAGCATTATTCAATTCCCATATGGAGAAATCGTCGTCCCAAGACCAGGAGTGTACCTCCGGGTCTGATGGAACCGGGCGAAGGCCCCTTCCGGATGGTGTCGACCATAATGCCGAGCGAAAACTTGAGCTTGAAGCCAGGGGGAAACAACCTGGCCGGATGGTGTGTGTAAGACGTGGTGAGAGAGGAGAGGCAGATAAGCCTGTGTTCGAAATCTGCGGAATAGTCTATAAATTGACCCGGTTTCGGCGCCCGCGGTGCATATCTTATTCCACCAGCGTCGCCGCGCTTCGTTTGCGGCCCGACGTAAGAGAGCCTCTAATCGCCGATAGGTTATCCAAGTGAGGGGATTGGCGTGACGTAAGGCAGTGCGCAAGGCGCGCCGTTTTTTCGCTCGAAGACGACTACAGTAGGCATTCCACCAGGGTGGTTGCCGAGAGGAGTCCACTGTATAATAATAAGTGAAACGATCCACTGTCTGGTTTAAACAGGCAATTAGGGTGTTGTAAGATGTGTTGGACAGGGACAATTCCGCGACGACTGTCGCAAGAGAGTCCTCTACCGCGGACCAGTCAATGCGTTGTCTAACCGGCGATGGAGGATGGGGGCAAATACCCCTGAATGTGAAAGAAGAGTGAACCGGCCAATGGTCGCTACCCAAGGGATCAGGGAGCACCTCCCATTCAGCCTCTTCGTAAAGATCCGCGGAGCATATCGCGGAGGATCCGCCCTGCCAAAACAAGGTCGGAGCGCCAGAGTTTAGCACGCAAACATTGTTCGTGGCGACCCACGTCGACAACTGTAGCTCCGAAGAGTGTGAAGTGGCGCGCTCGTCCCAGAGGGGATGGTGAATGTTCCAATCCCCCGATAAAGCATGAGGCAGTCGTAATCGAAGTGAGCTCCTGGAAGAGAGCGGGCGGTACATTACCGTGAGGAACGTAAATGTTGATAATGCCTAGTTGCGCCGAATCGCAGCACAGAGTAATGTGTTGCCATTCCAACTCAGCAGCCAGGGTCGTGCAAGGGTGGCTGACGACGGGCCAGCGGTCGGCGATCGCGATAAGGAGGCCTCCCCCCGGCCAGTGGTGCGATCTGCACGAAAGACCTTGAATCCAGGAAGGCTAAAAAACGTGTCAGAAGTTAACCACATCTCCTGTACCAGGAGAACGTCTGCTATGCGGAACCAGTCCGAACTGATTACTAGATCCCGCTTACCGCGTATGCCCCTGGCGTTCCACTGGATTATGTGTAGACGGAACGTGTTTGGTCGCCTCCTATCCATCGTCTACTGGGAGTGGGTGGCGAGTCTGTCTTTTGATACGATCGGCTATCGATGTGAATGACGGCGGGTCGTTAACAGTGGTCCGAGGGGGCTTGAAGACAAACCCGCGGGTGGCGTTTGCGCGGATATTTCCGTTAGAGGGGACTGGTCCATCGCTCCCGGGTTTCCAGTTTGAAGGGGTTGCTATATCAAAGAATGTTCGTGAGATTCCGCTTGCCCAAGTTTGGCCGCTAACAAGGACGGCAGTTGCGAGGCTGTCCGACGACGTTTTGACCTGCCGTGGCGGAACTTGTGAGACTGTGATGTGGACTGACTCTGGCTACTCTGGACATCCTCCCGAAGAGACGGCATAAGCATGGCCGAGATCCGCTGTAATTCCTGCCGAAGATCGGCTACAGCCTTCTCCAGTACCGAAAGACGAAAAAGAACCGCGGTATCCTGAGCCGCCGAGGGCACGATATGGCGCGCGTCGAAATCCGTAGAGGCTGCGGTAGGCAGGCGAGACGAGCGTGGATCACGGTTGACAATGGGACGACCAGTTGTGGAGGTGGATTGCGACTGTCCCGCAACTGTGGCATATGACCGATTAGATTGTGCTAAGCGTTCCTTGGCCTCCACATAGGAACAACGATCGGCAACCTTCCGTTCGAGAATTTTCGCTTCCATCCGGTAACGGTCGCACCTTGGGTCCCCCGTCCGGTGAGTAGCCTTGCAGTGGAGGCAGGTGGCTTCCATGAGACGTGCAGTTCCACGTCTCATGATCTTTTCCATAATTAGCGCAGCGGAGTTTTCCCCGGCAACATCGAGCAGAATGGCCATACGTTTGGCATTTAGTGCAGGTTTGTGGACGAGGAGTGTACGGATTACAACGAAAACGTTGAAAGAACAGCTTGATCGCCGAAAGAGTCGGTCGGCCAACTACCGAAAGTGGAACTGTTGTACTGGGGACGCGCATCCCGACTGTGACGCGCGTAAACCTGCGTACTTTAGACAGCATGAGTCCATCCTGTTGGATCCAATCTAGTAGCTCCGTGGCAGAATACGAGGTATCCACGTCTTTAATAAGATATTCGGTACAGATACAGTCCGGAGAAAGCCGCGCCGAGACGGGGACCTCTACAAAGGTGTCTAGTTGTAGAATCTCCCGCGCACAGTCGCTAGAGGAGGTTTTAACAATTAGGAATCCGTTCCGGGAATAACGGACGTCAGTGATAGCTTTGAACGTCGGGACTCGGGTAGAGAACTCGTGGACTGTCGCTGGGTGAACCCGGGGAAGAGACGGCTCCCCCGTAATGAAGACGGTGAGCGAGGGGAGGGGACACCCCAACCGCAGGCATTCATCAAGCTTCTCTATCTCCGACCAGGAGGAGAGAGTACGAAAGGCAGGGGCCAAACCCCCAACGGGTTCCCCTGAGGGGAGTGGAGCCCGGTGCTCCAGAATTCGCCACTAACCAAAAGAAAACTAAATAAACCAAAAGAAAAACTAACTAAACCGAAAATGCCAAAACCGAACCTACTTGTTCGGGAGAAACAACAAACCGTAAACGACCGTTTAATGAAATCAGTAAAATATCTGACAACACTTCAACGACCTTTTCACTCGCCCACTACTATGTTACCACACCAATCGTCCACCGACTACTCTCGGTTTTCCAAACATGCTACAGACACTAAGAACTTTTTAAATTACCCATGTACTGTATTTACTCTCGATAGCAAATTTTTCTTTGGCTGACTTACTGTATCGATTTCTATAAATAGGGTATCTTTAGAAAGAGCTAGTTTTTGGATGTTTGCGACAGCCAAAATTATTTGTTGTTATTAATAATTTAAAAATTAAATAATAAAAATTACATTTAAATTATAGTTCCTTTAAAAAGACAGAATTCGGCGATGTCTCTGTAACCTAATAATGGATGCCGTTTTACGATTCCCTCAAGGATGTTTGGATTCTATACACGAGTTCGGAAATATTTTTCATCGTTTCATACAGTATTATAAGATTAAATCAGAAGATTATATTTCCGCTCATTTATATGAGCGGGTAATTTCTAATATCTCTAATTCCTTCAATAAAATAAATATCAAATATCATCAAAATTAAAAAATCACATTGAAATTGTAGTTCCTTTAAAAAGATAGAATTCGCAGATGGCGCTGTAACATAATAATGGATGTCATTTTACGACTTCGGAGGTGTTTTTCGTCGTCATATATAGTATTATAAGATTAAATCACAAGATTATATTTCCGCTTATTTAATGAGCGGGTAATTTCTAGTGCATTATGTTAATAAATGCATGTAAATTAAATTAAGAAGATTATATATAATAAATTTATAATATTTCATTCATTTAATGCATAAGCAATGCCTTATATCATTAACACCTTAAAAACTGGCAATATTTAATTGTATTAATTAAGCAATAGTTTTACAACTGAAACAATTTCGCCTCAGATCTTCATTGATGATACTACAAAAGATAAATAAACATTTTCTTAAATTTAAATATAGAAAACTCAAATAATTTAAAACAATATTTGAAATATTTCTTTCTCCTATTATAATAATCTATGATAACTTACATTATCGTATATCAGAAATAGTTTCAAAGGATTTTGCTTTTTTCAAACAGATATCGAAAGAATCCTTGGGAATATACTGAAAATTAAAATATTTAAGCATCATATATTAAATTATTTATAACAGAAAATAATTTGCTTTGAAGAGAACTAAGCGCATTAAAACTTTACTTTGGCATATGAAATGATTATCTAAATTACATAAATGGAATGGCTTGTAGTTAAATTTTGATAATTAGTAGATGGTACAAATTATATAGTATCTCAGTTTGCAATTGTATGCAGTAAATAAACAGTTCTGTGTATACAATAATTGTATTAATACGTATAAATGTAGGCCTATACGTAATATACATATCAATTATAAATTCAAACTATAGAATGTTGATAACTCAGATAATTTAAATGTATTTTTTTTTTTTTGGTCAATAAATTTCGCCATTTTCCACTCAGTAAGCGTACTAACTTGTAAGTAGCGGGCGAAACAAGCCCTTCCAACCCTGCGGAGGGATTAGTCAGATTGTGGAAAACGGGGATCGACGGGCCGGGTCCGACCACATGATAAATATTTTCAAGGGATAGGACCCAAGATTCGAACTCGGGTCCTCCAGAGTGGAAAGCTGATGCATTTCAATCGGCCAATCCGGACAATACTCCTTAGGAATATTTATCATGGGGTCCGAGCTCGGCCTGTTGATCCCCATCTTTCACAATCTGGCCCACTCCTCCGCAGAGGTGGTCAGTCTATGGAAGGACCTATTTTGCCATTCCATTTAGTACCCTTACTGAGTGGAAAGTGCCGTCATCTGTTGACAAAAATAAACGCTTCTTGAAGTATGAGTTCTTAGTGGAATGCTAATGAAGTTTAGCCAAACTGCATATTAGATATCAGATTACCGGTTGATTGTGCTACGCTTTCAGAACAAATTAGAAAATAAATGTCTTAAGAAGATTGTAAGTAAACAGATGAAATGTCTTTTAAGTATAAAAGAAATCGTGATATAAAGAAGCCAAACTATGTACAGAAGTTTGTATAACAACTAAGTACAACAAGTAGTTTTAGATATTTATTAACTCCTTGAAAGAATTGCCTAGCAAATAATAGATAGGGAAGACTGGAGGTAGAAGTAATACGAATTGGTAGTAACAGACGCCAGTATTCATTCTTAAATTGTTCAAAATCTTGAAAATCTACAGGAAGATGCCAGTAAAAGTCATCATCTGATGATGTTTTTTTCAATTAGCTGACACAAATATAATACGACTGATGAATAAAAACGTTTTAAGAGCGACGTAACTAAAAACAGCTTGGTTTAAAAATTGTTATCAATGTATTTCAATTGTTTTGTTTCTGTTTTAAATCTTTATTCTTAAATGTAGTTTTAAGCAGATCGCCATTTAAATATTTTCACTCCTAATTGTAGTAATATAATAGCCCTGTAAGTTAATTTGCATGTTTCTTCACCAGATCATTATTGAGCAGAAATCTTAAGACTGAATACAGTTGTCGAATAAATTTAAATATTTTTTCAAATTAAATTATTATGCAGTTTAATCTTTAAAGTTATTAATGTTAGAATATTTTACTTTACTGTATATTGAATTTTGAGTACATATTAAATGGATCGAGAGAATGTTTACATATGCGTTAAAAAATCACAGCCTCAGTGACACTGAGCCCATGCTGGTCACACGATGGAATTGGTCTTCGATCTTTCATAGATATCCTAACTTTATGAACAATTACATTTTTTTTATTTTTAACTGTTATTTGATTATTACTAAAAAATCAATACTCTTGTATATGATTATATAAATTATACAATTTTATATTCTAAAACCTTCAGGTATACTCAATACAGTATATCTGCCTAACAAAAATTTTAACGGAATACTGTTATGAAAACCCTTTGATATAAATGCTAAAGCATGGTATCCCACATAAACATGGTTTTTTATTTTATTTAGTTGATTAGGTTCATGAATGTTATTCCTGTGTAATTTTGCTGCACATTAAAAAAATACAAAAATAGAGATACTGTATGCCGGTTGAAATGTTATTCCTTTGAAAATATTAGTTGGCCAATTACAATACTGTTTATAGTTCATTATTCTTTGATAGTGATGTGTAAACATATATATCTTATGAACTTCCCGCATATATAAAACTGTCATAACATTTGTAATGACAAAAAAGGTGTAATGACAAAAAAGGTTAAGTATTCGCTAATTCAATATTTGCCAAGAATATACAGAACGTAATCCGCGAATAACGGGAATAGACTGTATTAAAAAAAATTTTTTTTAAATCTGCAGCAAAATTCAGATCACTATTACAGAATTACAAAGTTGTAAACATAACTATAAGCGTATTAAACATAAACATACTAAAAACTTTCATGAACGAAGTCTAATAATCTAAATAAAAATCATGCTGGTTTGGGATACCGTGCTTTAGAATTTTTTTCCAATGGTTCATCTTTCTTAACTGTATATCTGTTAAAATTCGTTCAGTTAGGCTGATATATTGTACCTCATATAATTTAGGTTTTACAATATAAAATTGTATAATTTACACGTTTTCTATGAATTTTATATATTCACGTACAAGTTTAATTACTTTCTGATACTAATCAAATAACTTATAAATAATTAGAAACGAAAAAGTAATGGTTCATAACAGATCGGAATTTATTGTTAAGATGTCTATGAAAGATTGGAGACCGTTCCAGGTGATCTGCATATACCACGGGACAATTCTGGCAGTAATCTCGTGAAAAGTGTCGTCATATCTGTCACGTGATAATTTTACACACTGGTAAAACTACCACCCAATATGTTACGCGGATTCTGCCATTTAACGTATATTGATAACTCAATATATAGTAAATTGGAAATATTCCAGTATTATAATTTTAAAGGTTATATTGTATAATAATCTAATTAAAAAATATTCTTAAAATAAAATTATTCGACGACAATTCTCAGACTTTAATGCTATGTTTCTGCCCAATAATGAAATCTATACATTCGATGAAAAAACAATGCAAATTAACTTTCAGAACTATTATATTATTATAGATACAAGAAGGAATGAAAATATTTCAACAGCAATCTGCTTAAAGATTAAGAATAAGGGTTCAGTGCAAACACAAAAACATATGGTAAATATCAGACGTTTAACAGCATTTTGTATTTTAATTTTTTTTTTTTTTTTGAAAGTTATAAATTATATAATTTATTATTGTAATTAAACATTACGAACAGTTCTCAATCTAAATGCAGAAACGGAACAATATATCTGTGACAATTTGGTATAAAGATGCTTTCTTCCTTAGTGCTGCTTTAATGTGTGAGATTTCAAGGAATGTTGCTGGGTAAACCTTTTATCACAAATTTCACATTTGTAAGGCTTTTCACCTGTATGTACTCTGAAATGTGTGATTAAATTATCCTTAATGGCGAATCTTTTATCACACACATAGCAGCAAAATGGCTTTTCACCTGTATGAATTCGAAGATGTCTCATCAAATCAGTTTTGATAATGCATCGGTACTGGCAGATGCCACATTGATAAGGTTTCTCACCCGAATGTATTTTCTCATGTCTTAAAAAATTGCTCCTGTCGTTGAATCTTCTATCACAGACGTTACATTCAAACGGCTTCTCTCCGCTATGAATCCTGAAATGCACTTTTAAGGAGTTTTTAGTGCTGAATTTCTTCTGACATATTTCACATTGAAATTGTTTACTTTGGCCGGCATTTCCTAAAAATAGATCGAGATTAACATTTTAATATTATGAAATATGTCAATTATAAATTAATATTTAGTCAACTTTAACATATATTAAATATAAAAATATTATTCCAAGAACAGATTTTTATATTTTAATTACACAAAACAAAAATATTTTTTAAATTCAAGCAAGAAAGTGAATAAAGTGGTTGTCAACATTCAGCACTCAAATAGATTTTACAAATCGCGTTCACAAAAAACCATAACACTATTTGAAAATAATATTTAAATTGCATTTTATCAATTAGCCTTTTCAGATAACATCAGGGAGTTTATATTGGAAAATAATAAAGATGGCTTCATCTTAATCTTGAATGTCCGTTCTTCTCTGTTGTATTTCTCTGAAGTTTCAACGACATCCCTTCAACATTTTCCACAATTTCCATTTAATTGTTTTTACCATCATACTTTATAATATTCTGCTTTAATGCATTATCAATATATGTATCGTGAACAGTTCTTATTAAATCTGGAGATTTCTTTAATTGAAAATTCATTGATTTCCTGTATAAAACAATTAAAAACGTATTATATATACATAGCAAATGTATGGCTATAACTAAACTTTTAGTATTTGGTAGATAATACCGAACAATGATATTTTGAAGGAATTTTACAGTTACAATAACTCCCGATTAATTAGTGTAGCCGGAAATTAATTTCCAGGTATAATTCGTAAAACACTCAAATTTCGTTAGTTACGGGCAATATTCATTAAATATTAAATAATAAATTGCATACTTATACATATGTTCAAATATTTTATTGTTTATTCAAGAGGGAAACGAGAAAATTAATACGTTATTAAGCAATTATTTGCAGCAAGCAATTATTGCAGTATTTATAATTTTATTTAATTTTCATCAACAATTGTCTAAAAGATAATAAAGATATTTATCAGAGACGTTTGGAAACCTTTCAGATATTGCATCTAACTGTAAGATAAAACATGACAGTTAAACATAGATTAGCCATGCTTAAATTAATCTGCGTCTGAGAATCAGATTTCGAGAGTACATAGTGTATTCGTTTGTAAAGAATTCGTGGAACTAAATATAACAGTTGTGTTGCAGATATATACATTTATATATACAGTAGTATCTCGCAATTCGACATTTGAAAATTGCGGGCTGGCACATGCGCATGCATGGAATTGTGTGATGTCATTTGCTATTTCTCAACTCTTGTTGGGTTGCTTTGGTGTTGGCCCGCGTTTTTATGTTAATTTTCAATTCTCCATTTTTCAGAAAGTATAAACTTTGTGCATCCGTAATTATTATTAGTTTTTTTGAGTGAAACGTAAGGATGGGTTCAAAGAGAATTGATCCGAAAAGAAGAACATTCGATTGAGCATAAAAAGAAGAAGAAAGAATCAGTAGATAAATAGAAGAAAGGTAGAACAATTAAGGTGTAATTCAAGAGTATAACGTTCCTAGGCAACTGTGGCAACGTTTTGCAACAGAGAGAGAAAATTATGGATGTTAGGGTA
Organism: Androctonus mauritanicus; assembly: GCA_011317285.2. NCBI lineage: Eukaryota > Metazoa > Arthropoda > Arachnida > Scorpiones > Buthidae > Androctonus > Androctonus mauritanicus. Next base: position 1,005 of record WUQG02021525.1, on the reverse strand, counting down.
TCTGCTGGAAGATTTAATTCCAAATCCAAGGGATAAATAATTGTATGTATTGTGTATAAAGTAATATATTTTGTAATCTAGTGTTAAACAATCGTAAAATACGTATAGTAATGAAATTAATATGGTGTATCTCTTTCACCACCCCGTTAAGGGAAGTGGGATGGGAATCCGACAACGAATTAATCTATTTTCTATAGTCTTTTATGGAAAATATTATCCTGCAATTCGACAATAGTTCGGCAACGGATTAGTGTCGAACTGCGAGATACTACTGTTTGTGTGCGTATAGAATAACAACGACAATATCTGCTTGTTAGAATGAATTTTGATACGATTACATATCTGAATTATAAAAAATATATTTATACATGTTTATTTTTCACGATTTTCACATTTTCTTGATAATTTTACATCGAATTTCTCTAATTGTTTTCTTTCAAACTGTTGCGTTTATATCGATTTTCTATCTTTTTAAAGAGAAAATAATTATGCTAACATTTCAATTATTATGTGATAACTGTTTATATGAATCAGTTTAAAGAAAACTTAATTTTTGAATAATAGCTGTTAGCATTTTCCTAAATCGGTAAAAACTTACAAATACTCCTATCCCACTTACTACGTTAATAAGCAATTAATAATGTTAGTTAAGATATCTACTTACCATTTCACACTCTGTTTCTAGCTATACTTACTGTTATTGTGGTAGAAACGTTTCTAAAAATTCATAACAATTTTTCCTGATTAACGACGCCATTTTGCTTCAGACTTTATAGGTAAGATTGCATAAATTGTAAAGCTCGGAAGAAATGGTATCGATCGATAGGGAGGTCGAGACTCACAAAATATCTCTAATGAATTAGGGATCAAAGGTTAACGAGATATACATGCGTCTAGGGAGCATAGCATGGGAACGGGACGCGTCGCGCTCCACACTGTAGCGACGCGAAGCACAGTATCAAACCATATGCACTGTGAAACTTTCACCCTGTATATCTCTTTAAC
>WUQG02021514.1:0-11404 GCA_011317285.2 Androctonus mauritanicus | reverse complement strand
TGGGTTTTGTTTCTTTTCTTGCGTTATATAACACACAGTCTTTAGTCCAGTATATGGCGGCACAGTCTTTAGTTCATACAATCACAATCACTAATACACCAAAGAAATAAGATTGGCGACCTGGGATCACGTCTTGAAATTATAGGTCTGATGGCAAGCTTTGTTCTTCTACTCTCTCCGACTTTATGGCTTCTCTCGTGTTCGACCTTTCTTCGAGTTCGCTCTCTCTCTCCGAGTTCGCCCCCTATTTCCGTTTTTGATCTGTATATATAATCTTTCTGCATCTGCTGTTGCGGATAAAAGATTTTCTGCAGTTAAAGGGGCATATTTAACCTGATAATTAACGAATGCCCCCTGTTGATTTTACTTTACTTTTCCTAAGTTTATAACAATATGGAACTTAGATATTTCCTACTTCCTTTAACGGAAGCGAACTTTCCCTCATTATTAGTAAGAAGCAGAATTCTTTTAACATTATTATTATAATAATAACCCGTGTAGAGTGGTACCTTAATGAAGGCCCAAACTTGGGGTTTTTCTTAACATTCTTTTTTTTTTATATATATATTTCGCGAAATTGACCTGCAACTGGCCTGCTAAGACAGAGCAGAATAAGTCAACTTTCGTTTATCGGTACTTTTAATCATATATATTCATATTTATTATAGGGAGGTTTTCTGGGACCTCACACAGCATTAAGCCCATATCCTAGCAAAAGAAAGGAGAGTATTCAAAAGAACAAATACAAACATATACTACCATATATATCTATTGCTCTCCATTATACTAGTTTCTACAATCATCCTCTTCATGTAACTATGTATCTTATTCATAACTCAAATTCATATATTCTTAGATACTTTCCACTTGGTATCTCCACAATTTTCTCAGCCTTCAACTTTTCAAATCAATATTTTTCCACAGTGTCATGCAAAATAATCATACCTCATTTTTTCCACAACAATTAAGTATCTTGTCTTTGCTAAATTCAAATGCTTTCTATGCCTTTCATTAAACATATTTACATTCACTTCATATTCACTTTTGTATATCAACATTGGATCTTATGCTAGAAATAATTTGAGTGCTATCTCCTAAGTGTGCTCATAACTTTCAATCCAGTATTTGCTCTCCTGACAATCTTATCAATATGATCCTTTCTCTCAAACAAAATTTCCAAATACACAAACTCATCTACTCCAGTTTATTTTATACAGCTTATCTTGAATGCTTTTCATTCATTTCAAACATAAGCATTTTCATTTTCCCAACATTTATTTTCATTCTTTTCTTCTCAAAAGGCTTAATCAACTGTACAATAAATGCTCTTAGATCATATTCACTCAGAGAACAGTGACATCAACCTAAGCATAAAGCATATTTTGTCAATCACCTTTAAATACAATTCACAGCAACTTCATTTGCATATATGTCTACGTATACATTAACTAACCATAGGGATACCATTACTGTCCCCTTTCTATTTCCTTGACCACAAATTACTCTGGCATGCTTTCATTCACTTTTGCATTTGTACAACAGTCAGTATGCATTGTTCTCATAACCCCCAAGAAATAATTCATATAATTCTGAGCACTTTGTAACTTACACCTATTCACCCTGTCATATGCCTTCTCAGGATCCACAAACTCAATACTTTCTTCAAAATATATTTTTCAAAAGTTTCCAAAACTTAATCCACACATCCTCTTTCAATTCTGAAGTCATATTGCTGGAAGGAATAGAAATCAACTCTCTTTTCAACTTTTGAAGCCACAGGAAGTGAACAACTGATTAATGAATGAGTTCGAGATCAAACATTCAGTTACTCTTTACACATCCGATTACATTCGTATTCAATGTTTTCCAACTATACAGAGAACACTATACATATATAACAAAAATTTGTCTTACTCTTCCCCTTGTATATAGGACAATTACAATCTTAGTAATCACTCAAAATCACACCATTCACTCAACATAACAAATACCATATCTGCTCCACAATATTCATCTGAGCATAGTTCAACATCTCTGCTATGACTGCATCCAAATCAAGGCTGTTACCACACTTATAATGCAAATAAATGTTACCACACAAATAAATGATAAAACATTCATAAATATGACATTTCAAATCATATATACAGCTATACAATACAGTACAACTAGATTGGTAGCAGGCATTCCATCTGCTATAAAATGGGAAAAATCAAAATGATAGATTAAGAAATGGGTATATATAGATTGGAAATGGGTAAGGATAGATTAAGAATAGGCCTTTTGGTATCACAGTTTCACTGACACATTATTTAATGTAATTTCCATTCCTGGAATGTGCTTAAGGCAGTAGTTCATTTGCATAAAACTCATCTACTCATTTCAATGATTATGAAAAATAAAAATTCTTTAATATTTATATGACAATTTTCTTTATTATAATTTGTTTGATTTCAAAGACTATATTTTCATTTCTTTAGATAAATAAATCATTGTTTAATCAAACTACTGTTTTGTGGAACTTTACTTAATTTTATTATGTTCAAATTTTATTGTTGAGAATGGAACTCATTTTTAACAATTTTTAAGTCTGGGAAACAAATTTAGTCTTAAAGAGTTCTTGATTTACAAGCATACTCCAGGAATAAATTAACTCAAAGTTGGGAACTAATAAACATAAATGTGATAGTTGTGTCTTTGATAACTGAACAGTCTCATTGGATTATAACAGTTACATGATGATTGCATTTGAAATTAATGATGGATATAAAGTATTGTGCTGTAAATTATTTCATTAAGTTACTGAAATGGAAATTTCATATTAAAAGATTGTAGTTTTATTTTTAACATGTAGTCTAGCCTACTTTACCTTACATTCTATTATATCTTACATTAGCTTATTTAATACCATTCTTAAATTAAATTTTGATAAGCTTAGTGACTAGACTTGATTTCACATGGTAATATGCTATTAATGATATTGTATGCAACTGTTCCTAAAAAATTTGTCTAGCCAGTAATTTTTTATTTTGACAAAAATATATCTGATTCTTTAACTTACATTAAAATTTAAATTTTTGTAGACAATAATTCAGCTGATATGATGTGCATGTATGCTGATAGATATATATTGTATGTAGTTGTGTTATATTATGTCACATCCAGCATCTATGTTATAATTGGGGCAAGATGCGCATATTAAAATATAACATGGTAATAAAAATTAAATTTTAATATATCTAAATATTTTGAAATATTTCAAAATTAAAACCATGTGCTGATTGCACTTAAACAGCTGTTAATTCATATTGATGTTTAACAAAAATTAACAGTGTCATCGGTATATTATTTTCTAAAAGTAACTTTTGGATATTTTCCTGTTCACATTATTTTCTTTCTTGTTAAGTTAAATTGTAAATCATGAAAAAAAAATTAAATATTTATGGTAAAATAATGGTTAAATTGATAAGTTATTTTAGCTATTTATTCAGAATTTTGGTATAAAATCTATTTATGAGATTTAATATTTATTGAAAAATGAAATAATGTTTAGGGGACATTTAAGTACACCGTATCTTTTTATAAGCAATCTTGAAATAATGAATACCCACGTTTAATAAACATTTTGATGTGAAATGATTGGCCAGCATATCTCCCTATGTTAAAAACCATGTGTATAATGAACACTGCTATAGCAAACAATTCATTTTATGAACTGATTTTATGATATGTAGTGTGTCATCCAACTTTAATATAACTGTTGCAAGTACATAAATTTGAATTCCTGTTCTATAATAGTCTGAGAATTTTGCATCAGTTAGGATTATTATAGTGTTGGTTATAATGACCATTGCCGCAGAAGTATAAATAGTAGCAAGATTTGTTATCACTGCAGCTAAAGTCACGAATTGACAGAGTAAACTTGTTAAATCTCCTATTATCATCTCCTTTCTTTGTTTTATCATGCCAAAGTTCATAACATTGGTGTCAAGCTTTGTACTTTTGGCTGCCTGTGTGTGGAGTTTATTATATTGAATTTAAAATAAAATCATACTATATTTTGTAATGCATTCAGTAATTTGGTGTAATGCAATGTCTAGTAAACAAAAAGTTCTGGCCTTAAACTATTAGATGAAGTGACATCAAAAAATAATCAAAAACAAAGATTGTGAATGCTTATAGAATTCCAAAATATTTTTTGTCTACAATTTTGAAGGATGAGAAGAAAATTCCTGACCAACAAGCACATAGCATATGAAAAGTAGTGTAAAACATATAGAATGTTAATCATCCTGATATTGATGAAGCTATGAGCTTATGATTAAAGCAGGCATGTTCATAGCAGATACCAATCTCTGGGCCTATATTACAATGAAAAGTACAGAATTTTGCTTTTGCATTAGGAGTAACAGACTTCAAAGCTAATAGTGGCTAGCTAGACCAATTCAAAACTCACAATGGACTTGTTTTTACAATAATGTATGGTGAAAGTTCAAGTGTTGATCCAAACAGAATAGATGATTGGATAAATATCACTACTCAGACTTCATGAAAGATATGTATGCCCCATGCAATATCTTTAGCATTTAAAACAAATATGAGAAAAAAATTCAAAAGAAAGGATTATTGTTTTACTAACCTGCAATATGCATGATAGTGAAAAACTTCAGCCTCTGATTGTTGGAAAAAAATCAAAAAATCCAAGATACTTTAAAGGATTATTAAGTATTCCTATTGATTACCAGTCTAACAACAATGTATGAATGACAAGTGAAATATTCAATTGCTGGATTCTAAAAATCGATATGCTTCTGTGATTTTGCACATAAATGTATTATCTTAATTGTTTCCATTTAATTTGTCCAATGGTAAATTTCATTCATAGAATGGTAAACTACAGAGCATAGGCCAAATTGCCATACCAACATATGCTTTACAAGAGAGCATGCATACATGCATCTGGCAAACTTGCAAGGCACTGCCCGCCAGCTCAGCAACCCAGGCCGAGTTGCAATCATTTCACTCACATTAGCAGAGCTGTAATTACATATTTATCAGTGTTTATTCTCTTCTCTTTTTGCATTTCTTTTAATTTAAAAAATTCAATATGACATCTAAGAGGAAGAATGGAGATGATAAAACAGCAAAAAGATGCAAAGTTTTGACATTATATCTAAAATTTCAATTTTCTGAGAAGTTGAAAAATAGTGCATGTGTTTCATTTCTTGCAAGAGAACTAGCTATAAAAAAAAATCAAGCATAAGAACAATATGGGAGAATTAAGAAAAGATTCGGTCTAGTTTCAAAGCTTCAGGAGATATTTCAGCAAAAGGTTGCTCAAGTTTCAAGACTTCCACAATTGGAAAATGGAAAAAATATTAATAGCTTGGATTGACAATCAAGTAAATGTAAAAGATTTAGTTGCATCTATTTGAAACAAAGCTTTAGATTTTCTTTCTTTTGTTTTAAATAAAGATGGGCAATCAGAAAAAATTGACTTTTAAACAAGCAAAGGTTGGCTTGAGAACTAAGTCATTTTAATTTGCACAATGTAAAGCTTCAGTGAGAAGCTGCTTCAACAGATAAAGCACAGCAGAGAAATTCAAACCTCAATTTTTGAAATCCATTGAAGAGAGAGGTTACATTCCATAACAAGTTTTGTATGCTGATGAGATGTACCTATTTTATAAACAAATGGGACAACGAACCTACGTCACAAAGACAAAAGGTTGCCCCAGGTTTTAAAATTTTTAAGAACAGACTCACTGTTTTTTGTGGAAATGCATCAGGCAACTTTAAGTGAAAGCCTCTGCTCATTTATTGATCTAAAACACCTTGTGCATTACAGGAAAAAAATTTTGAGCAATTGCCCATTGTGTGGAAGCGGAATAGAAAGGCTTGGGTAACAAAAGCCCTCTTTAATGACAGGTTTGAAAATTCATTCATTAAAGAAGTCAAACATTACTTAGAATAGCAAAACTTGAGCTTTAAAGTTCTCCTAATTCTTGATAATGCTCCAGAACATGATGTTGAAGCCCTCAACATTGCATCCAAACGTAGAGGTTAAATTCCTCCCACCTAACACCACTTCCATAATCCAACCAATGGATCAAAGGATCATAAAAACATTCAAAGTATTTTGTCAAGCATGTTTACACCTCTGCAAATAAAGCACTAGACAAAGAAAAGCACAACATACTAATGGCATTTTGGAAGCAATTCAACCTAAGCCACTTCATAGAAATGATTAAACTCACATGGGAACAAGTGACTTCTCCAACATTGAATGCTTGCTGGCATCAGTTCTGATCAGAAGTTGTTAACAATTTTATAAGATTTCCATCGATTGAAAATTAAGTCAAAGAAATCATAAAAATTGCAAAAGCAATTGGTAACAAAGGGTTTTCAGATATGGAAGAAGGAGAAGTCAACAAATTATTCAAAAATGATGATCAGGAAGTGATGAATGAAAAATTATATGATCTTGTAACACCAGCCGACAGAGAAAGCAGCAATAGTGAAGATAAAGTGCCTTTAACTTACAAGAAGTTAAAACAAAAAAGACACAGGAACTGTCTAGTTTTTGCAACAGAGATTGACCCAAATGAAAAAAGAGGACACTTTATGAGAGACAGTGAAAAACTCTATACTCCTTACTGTGAAACTTTTAAAGAGTTGCATCATTCATTGTCCCAAACAAAAATCGCCAGCTTTTTTAAAAATAATTGCATCATATACGTATTTATCAAGTAGTAGTAAAAATCCTTTCAATTAACATTTTTTCATTTTTCCCTTTTAATTACAACAATATTTAGATTTGTTTAAATTACAGATCTTTCTTAATTTGAACTATAGCTAACATTTTTTCCATAAAAAATTAACTTTACAGAATGCAATTTTGCTGTGCGCACAATGTTTTAATGATATAACCCCCACATCCGGCAAGGGTTTACTGTATTATGAAAGTATTTTTAAGGAGGGAGAGAAGGGGGATTAAAGAAATTCTTACATGGGGGATGGTGAGTTGTGCCAACCTTATGCAAGTGTGAGATCTCCAGGCAGCACGTTATGGGATTTAGACTGATGGCTCAGAACATAAGGCTTTTGTATTATGATATCTCTTCTATCACTAAATGAGCAGACCAAAAACTCAATGCTCAAAAAACTTAAATGTTTATTTATTGAGAAATGTTTTCGGTGTTAAAACGCCCTCATCAGCTCATACATTTTATCAGTATTCTATTTTCGAACACTGAAACACAGATGTTATGATATGAAATAGAATATACAAGTTCTATTAATGTTAATTATTAATGTTATTATTCCTACACTTTATTTATAGTTATATTTTCACATTTTCCATCTGTACTACAATAGAACTTATGATGTGAAATAGAATATACAACGTCTGTGTTTCAGTGTTCGAAAATAGAATATCGATAAAATGTATGAGCTGAAGAGGGCGTTTTAATGCCGAAAAAGGTTATTTATTGAGAAATGTTTAAGTTTTTTGAACATTAAGAGTTTTTGGTCTCTCATTTAGTGCTAGAAGAGATATCATAATAGAATATTTCTATACCTATTAGAGCAGTAAAAAGAAAGTATGATAAAAAAACAACCTTTTGAGCAGTCAGGGCTTTGCATAAACTAGATGGGAAAATGGTGGAGGATTCCAACAAAGAACTGACCCAGACAACAAGCATAACAACAGTTAACATGTTTATTGTGCAGGAGAGAGAGAGAGTTCTTTACAAATTATACAAATAAGATCACCTGAGGAGGATAAATACCTGTTAATAAATCACTGAGGAAGGCAATCTTCAATGTGTGAAGAAAAGAATTCTATCGTTTCAGTCTCTTCTTTGACAGGCTTCAATAATTTCTCTTCTAATTCTTTATCCCCTCTCTCTCTCTCTCTCTCTCCTTCCTTCTCTTTTCCTCTTTGTTAAGTTGTTGGAATATGATTCTGTAAAGTTCTGAAATACCTTACAGACAAGTTTGGATTCTCTTGCAACTGTGTCTTCCTCTAAAACAGTTTCAATTTGGCTCTCCTGAGACTGGAGGTGATGGTCTCCTGCAGTTGGGACGTGACTGCCTGACAAGTTTGGAAGTGACTTGTTCCTTCTTGTCCTTTTTTTTTCTGCCTCTCTCCAAAATCTCATCATCTCTCTCTTGCATCCACTGTGCAGATAAGAGAGTTCCTGCAGTTAGGGGCGTATTCAATTGGATAATTAACAAATTTCCCATGTTAATTTGGCTTTTCTTTTCCCAATTTGGTGTTCATCCAAAACCCAGATAAGTTTTTGCTTCCTTTAATAGAAGCAAATTTTACATTATTATTGGTAAGGAAATAAACTTTTTAATAAGGTGTTGAAAAGTTTATTTCCTTGACTTATATATTTTTTGTGTGTGATCGAAGACTGTTCTCACTGAGGGGAGGGCGATGTTTACCAGTTAACTTATCATCTTACAACTAAAATTTTTTTTTAAATAAAAATATCAAATCTTTGATAATTATTATGCATTCTGATTTTATCAGGTATCGTGTGTCCCTATACAAGATTTTTAAAATTTATACTATTTGTACATTACATACAAATTACATTATGAATTTATTATATTTTATATTTTTCTGTTTTATTTATTGATGCCTTTTAATAATATATTAAAAATCCTATATGCTAACAATTACAAATTTATAAAATTTTATATACTTCATTATATTTAAAGTGCAGAGAAGGAGTAGAGAAAATAAGATTATGCCATTTAATAAGAGGGTCAATAAATTGATGATGGTTTACACAGGAGGAGTAGCAACTCTAAACTGACTAAAAATATGCTTACATAAAATTTTTTTAATATGGAGCATTTAATTTATATCCTGAAGATATGGAATTTTCAAAACTGCAGTATTTGTGATAATGCCATTTTAATAAATTATTTTTACAAATTTCATATAGTTCTAATTTTTTCCAATTATAATAATAAAAGATATGATATTGTATCTTAATATATTTGAATGTGTGTGGATTACTTCATTCTCAATTCCAAAATAGTAGAGAGGTGCATCAATAAGTTTAATTTTAATATTGCCCATCATTTTTGATAAGCATATTTACTAATATGTATAAAAAATTTCAAAATTTTTATGACTTTTTATTATATATATTTACCTATTGTTCTGTTAACAGTCATGTACTTTGATTCTTCTTTGGTTGATGCATCATACCAATTCAAAACATCCAATACAGCTTGAGGATTCTCTTTCTGTTCTGATTTTGTAATATTTGAGTTTTGTAAAAGTCTGGCCCAAGATTCTGGCATGCCCTGCATAGAAAAGAAGTTACAAATCTTGGATATCACAGAATATATAAAATTTCCAACTCAACTACTTTACTATCTGATGAGGTACATGTCAACTAGATAAAATGTGTACAAACCCTGAATGCATCTCCCTCCAAAGTCTGCAGGCAGGAGAAGGGATATGGGTTAGTTAAAAGTTATATGTTAGTAATGGGATAGCAACAAATCAAACATAAAACAGCAAAAAATATTGCATATTAATAAATGAGTTGTACACATTTTGACTGCAAATAAAATTGAAAAGAAAAAAAATAAATTATAGAAAAAATAATGCAGAAAGCAAATTAATAGATTAATAACTTATACAGCTTAAAAAGCAGTAAAATATTTAAAACATCTTAATCTGTTTAATAAATATTACTTTTAAAAAATAAATTTATCAAAAACAAAAAATACATAGCTTTTAAAAAATTAATGTTTTAAATTTAAAAATAAAAGCAAACTTAGAATATAATAACTTGCACATATAAAATAAAATTTAATTAAAAAAATAGTATGCTCAAAAACAGAAAATAAAATGTATTTTATCCAAAAAAACTAAATAAAAAGTTACATATATACATGCATGTGTACTATAAATTTGTTATCCAATATTAAATTAAAATTTTATACAATTTAATAAATTATGAATTAAACTGATGAATAATTTAATATATCAAAAATACAGAAAATTTCATTTATAAATATAATAGAATTTGATGATGAGAATCTATGAACAACAAATTTTGTTTCAGCTATTCACATAATCAACCAATGCTATACAGATATTCTTGGCTTACGTAAATTCAGCACTACAAAAAATTTTGGCATTCAAAATATTTTGAAAATTATCACTATTTAATTTGATATACTAATTTTTGATGCCATATATGATACTTGGGATGCTGAGTATATAGGGATTCACTCTGAGCTTCCAATCTTATAAAATAATGCATGAATGTGAATTGTTTGAGTATTTTTCTAAGCAGAAAAATAATCTAAAAAACTAATGTATCTATATTTATAGAATATATATATTAGGATTATGCTCCTCTCTCAAAATAATAGATATGAAGATATGTTAAATTTTATGGGGATTCAATCTGGGCTCCCATAAAATCTAGAAGGTTTACTGCAACTATGATACCACTATAGAAAGAGGTTAATAACACTAAAAATATCAGCATCAATAATAAAACATTTTTTAATTTAACAGTGTAGCATATATTGTTTATAATTTTACCATAATAATTATACAATAATTTACACACATTACAGGAATGTTATATAAATTGTACTTAAGTTTTACATAAGTCAAGAAGAGCCTATAAAGTTGCTGGTTTGAGCCATCTCTGATACAAAAAGCTATAGTTCTTAAATAAATAAATAGATACAATACTCAAACATTTCTATAAATAAGCTTGAGCTTTGATTTTAGGGACTAATTTTAAAGTCAGCTTACAAATAATCATTCCCATATAGATAACTCAATTAAATCTGAAATTCTAAAATAATCATTGTTTTAACAGTGGCAGTCACTGTTTTATGTCACATTGTGACATGTAAATAAACTATTAAATTTCTATTATATTTATATAGAAAAAATTTTAAAATTTCTCATTTTAAATACTATTATTATATTAATATATTATTTAACAGACTCCAGATTTATATCTAATCATTATTCAAAATTTAATAAATATCTTAGCATGTTCCTGTGTGAGCTATATCCTTATTTTATTTATACTAATAAATTTTGAAATGGTTTCATAAAAAAAATTTTTTTTAAATAATTATACAAGTATAAAATAAATATTAAAATAATATTTGAAAAAATGATTGCTATAACTGAAAATGACATTCATACATACAGTGCCGTTGCATGGGTTATAAACGCCCGGGGCAAGAATTCCTAGGCGCTCCCCAGTGTGTTATGAAAAACAACCAAAGTTTATTCTGTACTAGATTTAAATATGGAATGTAAAATCATAATGTAAGATAAAAGAAATTGGTATTATGTCAATTTTTTAAAGTGAATGGCTTTTGTAGTTAAAACATAAAA
>WUQG02021503.1:0-11404 GCA_011317285.2 Androctonus mauritanicus | reverse complement strand
CTGTATGTGTTTGTGTTTCTGAGAAAAAGCCATTGCCCAACTTGCCCCATTGCTCAACTAGCCCCGCTCTACCCTAAATTAAAAAAAATCCGGCATATATAGGCCTACTGTAATTAAAGTTTATAACTAAGTACGGACCTCACAATTAGTTCATTCTTGCCAAATTTATATGCAACAAGATCTGTTAATATCGCATATTTTAATTTAATAAACGATATAGTTTTATTAATAAGTTATAAAATACTTTTCTTTCATATACACTAGCACATTAACTTCCTTTATACATATAATCTTTCACGATAATAACCAGGGTTATCATATAGCTGTGAAGTAACGCTAATGATTAACAATCAGAATCACAAATGCATGGACAGAACTAAAAAATATTGAAGGCATAGAAGGATACATCTGCTAGTTAGGGAGGATGCACATTTGCATTCAGACTTAATTTTTCTTATTTCCTCTATAATCATAGTAAATTAATTTAAAATGATTTAGGGCATCTGGATTATACTATGAATAACAAATTTTGTTCAGCAGATATTGAAAAATGATTATTCGTATTTTATTACGAATAAGAGAATTCGTACATATAGAGATTGCGAATATGGAAGATTTATTATAATTGCATTTGCTTTAATTCCAAGCAATACTGAGTATATTTGTTATTTAATAATGAAATATAGTAATTTTATTATAAAACTATTCCTATTTAAGATTATTAACTATATAATAAATTTTCATGATGTTATCATATTAACTACTTGTCATATAGTTCATATATTAGTAATTTCAAATTATCAGTTAGATCAAATTAAATCCCTTTTTTTAGACCTATATGTTTATAGAAACATTTCATTACTTTTTAATAAAAATTTTATAATATAAAATTTATTTGATAATTTGAAACTACTAACATATTTAAATAAACAAAATGAATCGGAAGTCTAAGTTCTGATATAAATATGTAGTGTTAAATACAAGCTCCATTGTAATATAATGCCAATTAATTATATTTTACTTGTTTATGTTAACATCATGATGTTTGTTTCTTGATGTTCAATGCCTATTGTTTCTTGTCAGCTGAAGGCATTATGAAGGCAGCATCATGAATGGAACCTACGTTAGGAGGGTAAAAATTTTCTGGTATAAAAGTCAGAATAAATCTATTAAATAATAATTAGCAGATTTATTCTAACTTTATGACAGGAAATTCTTACCTTTCTAATGTAAATGATGTGATTTATCTACAAATTTCATATGCTTTCAATATTTGACGATGTTGTTTTTATTTATGTCCTATAACGAATATAAATTTTGAATTTAAATAATATTAAATAATTAATAAATACTTTTATAATAATCAATATATCTTACTTTCAACAGAAGATGAAGATTGCATTAAGAGTGTTAATATTAATGTGTGTAATGATCGCTGTTCAAGACCATGTAGGTCAGTTAAATTTATTTAAATATGATCATAATATTAAGCAAAGTTGTTTTAACACATAAGTTATTTACATATTTTAGAATCGAATCATATGACAACAGACTTGACGAATATCAAGTAAGAGGATTTCAGTTTAAGGTTAGTAATTATTCATCGAATAATATTTTTCTCTTATTTTAATTATCGAAATCTCGTTTTCTTAAATGATATTTTATTCTATTCATTTAAGATAGGTTTATTTATATAATAAATAATCTCAATTTTTTTAATATTTTCAGGCAAGAACACCAGAAGAATGGATACATAACAAGAAGAAAGAGTAAATGATGCTTTTAATAATATCAAATTAATTAGATAATAATTTTATGAGATTTTATAGTTATAAGAGTTATTTAATTTTCAAATCTATTTACACATTTTCGATTTTTATCACATTTATTAAGTTAAATCTAGACCAGAGATTTGCAGGAAATATGTTTGTTGTAGTTATGTTTAAGAATCCCTAATATATAACGATATTCATTCTCATATAGATATTTCTTGATTACACTATAATTTCCTACTAAGACAAACACATGACATTAAATTTAACTTCTGCTTCTAGAACATGAAGATAGAGACAGAAATTTTGTTTCATTCTATCATATAGATAGAATATTCATGTTCTAGAGTTATTAACAAAATTTAGATATATGTATTTGTTCTAAGTTACACAAGAAAATTTACATGATAAAATATAAATTTAATTCAGTAATTAAAAATACATATTTATCTAAAATACAGAAAATCTATACAATTTCAAATCAAATGACTTTGCGCCTTTATTTTAGAAATTATTGAAAACTTTCTACATCAATAATCAAAAGATATTGTTAAATTCAAATGTATAAAACTATGTTAAACAACTGTGAATCATGAAGGTTTATGAAGAATTATCTTTTTTTATTTTTATTTTTTTTATTACTCTAAAGAAAATAATAGACGAGCATTTGTTTAACCTAAATGATGTCTTCACAAATATAATTATTGTTCTGTTTATATCATTAAAATATCCTCTGCAGGTTTTATTTCTCCGATTAGGAAATATTTTAAGGAATTTATTATGTTCTTATTAAAATTGGTAGTTTTTATGTTAGTAAAAAATTTAGTTAAGAAAAAATGGGTGAAAAATCTATATTAAGAATATCATACTACAATTGTAAGAATATTTATTTTACTTCGCTATTTTCAGATCTTAGATCTACATATTCCTGCTAATTATTTCAACTTCCAATTGTACTATAAGAATTTTTTCGATAATTCTTTATTTAAGAACTGATAATAAAATATTTACAGTAAAATATTAACAATTAAATAATGCCAATTCTGTCACTTATTATTGATTTCATCATTTCAATTTTCTATTTCGAGATTTTACAGAATATCCAAATGCGTAACGAATTTTATTCTATAAATAGGCAAATCTAATCAATCTTATTTTATTTTTTCTTAAACAGTCAATATCTCGTTACTGTCAGGATTATCATTCAACATCCCAAACGAACTATTATAGCACATAAACCGAAATATCAGGTAAGTTAGGATAATTTGATTATTTTTGTATTCAAATTTATTCAATCATTTTTCTCTCTTAGATGCTGGAATTATTCAGTCTTCTGGGAGGATACATTGGTATGTGGTTGGGAATGTCTCTGATTGCTCTAATTGATTTTGTAGAAATGATCTTCATGATTATAAAGTTTTCCATTAAAAATGCTTTTGTTAAAAAAAGAAGAAAAGTGAGAATGATTCGTATTTCAGACTTAAATCAGTTCCATAATAAGAATATGATTATTTGTCATCAACAGCCTGTAGTTTTTGAAGAATATTCTCGTAAACGTTAATTTTTCTCAATATGAATGTTTTATATATTTTAATACACGTAAGTGCACAATATATATATAAAATAATATTTTCATGTATATAATTTATCATTTTGTCATGTAAATGTTGATTGATAACCAGAACTTTATTTTTCGACATTTTTATTACGGATAACCGCATTTATTGAAACAATATTTTATATTATTTTAAATTTATGTTTTTTACTTGAAATGCAAATGAAAAAATTCATTGTCGATCAATCCAACATTTATGTAAATTATATACTGTATTGTTTTTTTATCAAAATTTTCATATTCTTTGGGAATTATGAAAAACTCTTCTTTATGAATTCTTCTTCTTCTTTATTCTTTATGAATTTTATTCGTGTAAAATTAGAAAATATTTTACTTTTGAGAATACAATTTATAAAAAATATATTCAAAAATCTTTTGAAATTAATAAATTTAAATTAAATTAATAATCAAATAGAAATTTGAAATTCTGAAAGCTTTGATTGTTTTACTAATTTTCTTATCCGTAAAATATGTTTCAGTACTTTCTCTTATTTATCTCTTATATCGTAAAAGTTTGATTTTGATCAATAAATTGAATTGGCTAGTTTTATCTGTTTAAATTCAGTAATAGTTTTTGATCTTTTCCATTCTGAAATGGAATGAAAGATACAGTATATAGAATATGAATTAGATTTGTTCGATTGTATGTTTGTCTATTTGTTAATATAATAACTTGTCTCAATATTAAATCCGATATAATAGTGAGTCTATTTGATCATTATTAAATCGAATACTAGAATGGAGTCCGTGATCGATTCATCGATAATTAACAAATTAGTAACCATCATTATAATATATAGATTTGAAAAAATGTATTAAAAATGATCGTTTACATTCTAAATAGAATATGATTGAATTAAAAAAAGTAACATATTCGAGAAATTGAGTTTTATTCGAAGTATTCCGATTATCATCCGGTTATATCTGGTAAGATAACAGTTGAAAGGCTAAATTTTATCTAATATTAAAATGTTTAGTTAAATGCAGAAATATATAGGCCTACATTTAAATTGTATTTTATTATAAGAAATGTTTTACTAAAGGAATTAAATTGCAATAATAAAATTATTTTGAATTTATCTTTTAGATTCTTAAAATATCATACATAGGCCTACATAAAATTAATATGTATCATACATACATATTAATTTTAGCAGCATCTATTGAATTAAATACCAAGATTACAGAATCGGATGGCAAATGATCCGACTTCGACTTCATCTTTTAAAAAAAACCTAACTCCGATTCCGATTCCCTAAAATTTGTAAGGTCCGATTCCGACTCCGTTAAATATCCTGTTAAATATTGTATAATAAAAAAAATCCATGTTATCATCATTCTCGGAAAAACAATAGTACACATTTTTGAAACAATCCGAGATCATTTTATTCGATTTTTTCAACCAAAATTGAATAAAAATTTTTTATTATCCATTTTCGTTATTATTTTTATTTCCCTCTCTACAAAATCATAAAAAAAAGTACTTAAGTCTATACGTTGTATTTGTTATAAGAACAGTTTCTTCAACTTTTTCAGCGAAAATAAATACAGTAGTACGTTAGAAATTCTACCGATGGATTTAAGTAAATAAATTAATCTCCGATTATTATGTAAAGTGTGATAGATGTTGTTAGCGTAACAAGTTATCTAATTTTTTTAAAATAGAAATAATAGGTAAATCTTTCTTCTTAATATTTAAAAACATAGTTTAAATATTAAGAATAAATATCTATACGTTATATGAAATACAAAATCATTATGTATTAGCATTAATAGAAAAATCAGTTTATAACCATCGCTCAGCCATATCACATAAATTTAGAAATGATATTTGATACTTAATGATCATTATACGTATTTGATGATCATTAATGACTTTTTTCATAATTTCAGAGGTAACTGAACTAAGAAAAACTACATACATTTTAGGTTAAAGCTAAAAATTATTATTGTTGAAACTAATTTTCAAAATTCAATAACTATTGCCAGAACATTTATATATATATAAGAGAAAAACAAACAATTATTATTTACTAGCTGCATCTTGGGAAATATCATAAAATTTATAACGGATTATATATCATTTTCAAGGATAGTGAATAAGCTCATATTGCCAAAGTTATCTTTAGAATAATTTATTGCTCTTTCTGTTACGAGCAAACTATACTTAAAAAATGCTTTCAATATACACTATTTCTCTTTGTTTTTCTATAAAATATTATTTTGATAAAAATCAATGGCAAATAAAAACAACCAATATGAAAAGTTTATATTAGTTGATTAAAAATGGCTTTAAATATCAGCAATCTGGATAATTACTGAAAAGATGATTTGAATTAACTGACCTATATAAATAACTTTATAATTTATAGATACTAATATATAGTATTGTACTATATATTATAAAATATTCAATTTTTGTAGTATAAAAGCAGAATTTTCTTGTTAAATTCAATTAATAATTTATATTCTATTTAATATAGCCTACAGTATATATTTTCTGAAAATTCGTTAAGTAGTTTAATCGAACAACAAATATAGGTAGGCTATTTGTTTCATCATTCTTCCCTATTATATTGTATATCGAATTGTACAATATAATAGAGAGACACCTCCATGTCATAATTAATTGCAGGATGTTGCTTGCTAGTACCTGAAAAGTCATCAATCTCTCCTCCTCTCGACTTTAGTTAATTAACGTTCAATGATTTGATCATCATCTTCCTTTATGAAAGGAGCCTCTCACTGTTATTTAAGTTACTAATATAGTGACTATATATAATTATCAGTTTGGTTTCCGTACAGATTTATTATATATTTAAAGAGTAAATTTTAGTATTATAACTTTCTCAAAACTTCAAGTCGACAGTTAATAACCAGCCCTAAAATACGCTTTTCAAATTAAACTTTAATGTTTTATGATACTTATTTTCTTTTTTCACATAAATTTACTTTTATAAATGATATCTCAAGCAATATCTTTCACAAAATTAACATAAATATTGAACGAATTAATCTAAAGAAAATTTATCTATAAAATTTTAATTGCGTTTAATTGGCTGATACGTTATCAAAGACAGAGTTTTGGATTTATTAAGAAAAAAATTATGGAGTTATAAATCAGAAACTTCAAAGAGTATGTTTTAATTTACTGTTTTAATTCAATTTTTATATAAAATTAGCTTTTACAGAATTTATGTTCTTATCAAGGCAGTTTAAGAAAATTTAATTATATGTCGTACAGCATTTATATTAAAAATTAACGAAACTTAAAAACATAATTCTTCACAGCTCTATTTGATATCTGTTTACAAAATTGCGCAGTATATTCACAAATAAATTTTACTTCTCAGATCTAAAAATATTCAGATTTCTCAAAATAAAACATATATATATTTATTTTTTATTTTTTGATTTAGCAAAATAAGATTATATCACATTTTAGCAAAATGGATGGATATATTTATATATTTATTTATTTATTTTTAGTTTCTTTTACCGAAAAACCATTCCCACCAAGATAAAACTTCGCATTCTTTCGGATGGAATGTTGAATTGTGCTTTTTCCAAAAATCACTTTCTTCTGTTGTTAAACCGATCCATTCAGGAAGATATGTCTTATTATATGGTAATTCAAAATGAAGAAATTTCGAATCGGGTGCTAAAAAATCTGCAAAATAGACAGTATCACCACCAGCCAAATAAGCTCCCCAAAATCCAAAAGTACCATAAGTGATAATAGAATGATTGCAACTTGCAAGTAAGGCTAAATCATAGGCGGGTTCTGGAGGTTCTTCCGTAATTATCACATCGGGAAGTTCACCGAATTGGTTTTTGCACCATTTTCTATCGTCGCTGACCATTAAAAAGAGTACGTTGTTATATTTATTTTTAAAATATTGCATTGCTCTTAAAATATATTCTTTACTAAATTCCTTTCCTCTGAATGCTTTTAACCACGTACAATAATCCGTCCTTCTGACGTGAACACTAACATATAAAGAAGCACTTTTTGTGGCTCGAATATTTTTGAATAAATGATTAACATATTCCCTAATATGCTTTTTAAATTCGAATTCACGTTTTATTTCATTTCGAACGTGGTGATAAAACGTAAAAGAGGATGGATACACGTATCCGGTTAAAATGTTCTTATCACTAGGAATATTTTTATCCTGTGGGCGAAGATAAGGCCCTATTTCGTATTCTCTAGAATACTTTTCTGCTAAATTTCCTATTTCAGCCATTGACAATTCGAAATATGGAAGGAGAAAATCCATATTGCACTGCTGTCCATAAGGAATTCTTTCATTAAGGCGAGCTAGTCCATAGAGAGCGGCATATGTACCCATTTGATTTCCCAATCTTCCTATGTTGCAGTGGATGGTAAGGAAATAGGGGTCCATTAAAGCTTCTATAAAAAATAAAGAATTTATTAATTTTTTATAACAAAAATATCGTTTATATAAAATATTAACTTTAAGTTCCAACAATATATCATAATATAAAATAATAAAAAAAATAGTTATTTTTTATTAGGCTATTTTTGTCTTTGTAATCTATACACCTTCAAATATTCAGGTACAATATCTCAAATATGTCTTATTAATTTAATAAAAACAGTATACATTTTAATATATTAAAAACAATAAAATATAATTAATAAATATCGAAGAATTGAGAAAAAATTTAAATTTATTTAAGAATTATTATAATAATTAATTTTTTCATTAAAGAATAAAATCTATCAGCATCAATTATAAACATCAACTTATCATCCGTGTATCAACCTATTTCTATATTTATTTTAATAAGATTAATTAATAAAAATAAAAAAAATTATTGGAAAGATAACTTCATTTTATATAGTTTTAAGCAATTTACTTGATACAGTTAAAAGCTTTAGAAGAAATTTAATAATGATATTATTGATTGGAACAATTGATTCCAAGAAGACAATATATTAAAATAATTACAGTGAATGATATTTGTAGTCAAGTTAGTGATATGATAGCAGAAAATTTCTTAGAATAGTTTAAATCGTTGAAGTTTTTAAATTATTCATCTCTTAATGACTCTGTTCAAGTTATTTCGACAAAAAAACCGATCAGTAATACTGTATTAATTTCCCTTTAACCTGCATATCTGAAAGATATTAAAAAATCATTAGGAAATTTTTGCAGGAAATTTTTTTATTAATTTAAAATAGGTAATGAAATAATTTGAAATTGTTTAACTGTAAAGCAAGAGCACCATACAGGAAAAATAGCTTTCAGGAGTTTTTGATAAATTTCAAATTAGTGCTGCCATCTAGTGATGAAACATATAATACAACTTGGTAAAAAGTTATAAATGTAATAACTTATTAATATAAATAAAATTGATCATAACATGAAAAAAAAAATTAATCTAATAACGAGATACATGTATGATATTATAGAAGTTAAATTTCGATTTTTAACAGCAATATCTATGTTAACTTATGTTAAAATTTATCTTCTGATTTATTACACAGTATCATATACAGCAGATGGTAATTATCTGTTCCTTTAAAACATTAATAGTTAATATATTCAAATCTTTTAAATAAAATTAGATTTGATAGAGTAAATTGTCATAAATGGAAATTTTTCGCGATGTTAATGATATCTTTATGTAAAGCGATGTTAGTAATAATATTGGCATCACGAAAATTTTCGTGCTAAAATAATGTGTGCATACAAATGTCATCAAACAGGCAAATATTAAGAATAATAATTATTTAAAAATTGATGCTATACACCTGCGGTACTTGATTAGTCATCAACAGGTGTGACATGAATAATTATGTTTAAGAATAATAAGTATTTTCTATTTTATCATATATTTTATATAATTTTTCTGTTGAATATAATGTTTGGTATTTATTTATTTTCTCTATAACTTATTTATATGATAATTTAATTCAAATAATAGAAGCAATTAAAAAGAAGTTCTGAGAAATTATTAATGTACTAGTAATTTCGTGATTCAACTACGAAATATTTTCTGTTATTAAATTATAAATGATATAATTAAAAATGTTTGTGTTTCTGGTTTTGTGTGATGTCTCAACTGATAATACATTACTTAGGTCCGTATATTTTTCATATACAGAGTGGCCCAAAAGTCACTATACCATATACAAATAGAATAACTCTTTTATGTATTAAAAATTCACATTTATTCCTTTATAACAATAAATATACTTATTTGGAAAGTATCTTTAATTGGTTTTGTAGATTATGTCCTTCAATTGACCATCATTTTGTTCTTGACAGTGGTGGGCTCTTTCTAAAATGTACTCTATCACCTCTCCTAATGTTTCTAAGATAAAATTAAATTATTTTTACTAATTGTTCTGTCGTGAATTTCTCCATAACTATTTTCCGAGGATCACATATAAATAATCTTTAAAACAATTTGAAAAAATTAATATAAAAAATATTATTATATTTTAAAATGGTCTAGAGACTTTTGGATCACCCTACACCTTTAAGTATGTATGATTTTTCTCTATCGAAAATTGTGATTTGATAAACAACAGAACGAAGTTAACTAGTATAATCTGTATACTTTTTTGCATCACGTGTTTTAAAGATATTAAATGCCAATCTCATCTTAATTTTTTATTCATGTAGTTTGTTAACATCATCTGCATCAGTGTTTCCCAACCTTTTTTGAGCCATGCCCACCTAAGCCTATCTAAAATTCTTATGCCCCCTATGTAATATATACATACATTTTAATATTCAAAAATTGAATTGTTCACTGAAGAAACTCAAATGATAGGTTTTAGGAAGAAATCACTAGGAAATTGTTGAAGAAATACAGTAAGTAAATTTTCAAAACATATAATGGAGAACTGAAATTCAAGTACGAAATAATTTTAATGAAAGATTTTTCTATATTATTTTAATTATTAGTAATCATTTATTATTTAAATTTAGTGAGATCCTTGTGCTTGATGCTTGCTGCAAAGAGATTTTATGTTATGTTCCAATTTAGTTAGTTTCAGTCTCAAATATTTGAAATATCAGACAAATCCACTAACATTGGCTGTATCAGCCAAGTTGAAAAATCAATTTGTCTTAAATCAGAAAATTTTTCTTTTAAATCAGCTGATAGAATTTTCAGATGATCGACAATAACAAGTATAGCAGTATCAATCACTTCATATTTTTGAAGCCAAGGAAACTTTTCAAAATTTTTGTTGTTAATATATTTCTGGATTAATTCAATAAAGGTAATGAAACCAAATATCTTCGCTTTTGCATCGACAAGAGTTTTATTTGTTCCTTGAAGTTGGTTATTTAATATATTTAGTTTTTCAAAGATATCGGCTAAATAATTCACAAATGCTTTACCATCGACCATTAACAGATACTTCATTTCAGCTTTGTCATTTAAGAAATCACTAAGAGTATCAAATAGTTCCATAAATCTTTTCAAGCAGTTTCCTTTCGAGAGCCATCTTATTTCAGTGTGAAGTGAAAGTCTCACATAGTCTGCATTTTGTTCTTCTCAAAATAGCTTGAAGAGACGCTCACATTTGGCATTAGCTTTAATAGCATTGATATACAGTACTTTATAACTGAATTTAGTACTTCATTTAGATCAGGTGAAATATCTTTAGCTACCAAATTTTCCCTATGAATAACACAACGCACAAGAAGCATTTCTGGATTCTCATCTTTTATCAATTTTAAGCAGCAGTTTTTCTTGCCCATCATATTAGGAGAACCATCTGCAGAACAAGATGTTATATTTTTCATTGGTATATTATTGACATCTAAATAAGTTTTTAGCTTCTTATATATATCTTTGGAGGTAATGGTGCTTTCTAATGAGTTACAGAACATCATTTCCCCTTTATCAATATATCTTACACAAGCTATCAATACGGCCTCACTGTCTCTCAAAGTTGATTCATCCATTTGCACTGAGAAATTTCTTGTTTTCAGCTTTTCAACAAGTTTTATTTCAATATCTTCACTCA
>WUQG02021492.1:0-11406 GCA_011317285.2 Androctonus mauritanicus | reverse complement strand
AAGTGACTTCTGAGTTTCGTCTGACTCACCTGTCTTGGCATTTACCTAACACTTTTGTCTGCTTCTCTACTGACCGGATGAAGTGATAAATTAATACAAATTATTACCATCGATGGTTATTACACATATTACAATGCTTTACATCACTTTCCTCGCTTTACATGCGTAGTAATATTGAATTAAAAAAAATTTTTACGCTGGACTAGTGGTTAATCATCCTCAATATAAATAGCATTTATTGAAATAATTACCAATAAAACAAATATAAATTAACTATGACATTAATAAATAATAAAGAATTTCTTTGTCAATTAATAATAACAGCAAAGCAACTTTATGTGTAAACATACTTTTCATCCGATAAATAAACATACGAATTCTCGTACTAATAATGTCTACTTATATCAATATAATGCGATATCTTTCCTTCAGTTATACGTTTTTGCTCCTCTTGTGTTAGATAAGAGTCGAAAAACTTCATCACGCTTATTCATTTTAATTTCGCATAAATATCTCATGGGCGCAGCCATGTTGTTCAGACAAAAGTAAGGAACGTAAAAGCAACCTGAGTTTGTTCTGAACTTCTGAGTCAGAATTCTGAATTACCGAACCTGGCGCTCCAATCAGACCAAAATCAGATCTGAGTTACTCAAATCAGATCTGAGTTATTCAGAGTTCTGATTAGTCTGACAGATAAGCGTATCTGTCAGACTAATCAGAACTCTGAATGGCCGAATGCCCCTATTGCTCTGATAGTCTTAAAAGACTGATCTCAGGATCACTAATGCAAAATTGTGTCCTTGCATATAAAGTAGCTATGATTTTATACTAAAAAAATATTATGTTTTTGCACACTAAATGCAAAAACATAATATTTAAAATCATAAATATTAAACTTTTTCTCCTACTATACCATGATTGTTTTTGTGATATAGAGGAGAAACAGTATAGCTAAATTCCATTCAACTTACTGAACTTCTATGTATTATATAAATTAATATTTTTGCAACTCGCCTTTTGCAAAAATCGAATTGTAAAATAATTCAAATGCGGCGTCGAGGTGGCCTTTAATGGCAGAATATCACTAGCGAATTTCATGAAAATCTGCTAATTAATTTATAAGTTATTAGTGGGGCAGATAGACAAACAGTAGAGATGGATCTGATCTTCATAATTCATTTCCTTCGGAAACTAGGCTGAAAACTATTTTAGTTATTGCTGTCCTAAGAATGCCTATTTATTGTTATAAATTTCTTCACTATACAGAATTAATGGAAAGAATGATATTGCATTCATATATCAGATTGCAAACCAAACAAATAGTCTCTTAGAGACAAACAACACTTCATTATTGTCTTCAAAATTTATAATGTGGAGGCACTTTGTTCGAATATTTTTCTTCAAACTTTTGGCCGATTTTAATCACAAAATATATGGTCTAACATACTCAGAGTGAGCAATCTAATGTGCATAAAATTAATCTGTTTTAATTATCTAGAACGATTTTAAACCGTTTCACGAATATCTCATGTGAAATTTAGGAAACTTAAATGATGGTTCTTTGAAAACCTGTATTAAAGTTTACAAATGCGTAATTTAATGTTTTGGTCGATTAGATTAATTATTATTAAATTAATCCGTTTTCGTACGTTGATTTGCAGTTTTGCTTATCAAACATAAATTATAAGCGTTTTGCAAAGTGTATTGTACCAATTAGTGAAAATAATGAAATTTGAAAAGTGTTTTGAGTGTGGGCTGTCTGCCAACTGTTTTATAATGTAAAAGTAATTAACGACACGTGTTTTCTCGAATGACTTTTCTTCCACTGTTATTACACTTTGCCAAAAAACATTCTACTGTCTCGAATTCCAGATTTCTTTGTCTTATCCTTTTACTTATTTGGTTTTTCTTTTGTGCGATTTTAGGTAAATTTTCTCTATTCCTATGGTATGCATTAAAGTACTATATGTACAGGTAATGTAAACAGGTTTACAGTACTGTCAAATTTTATAATTAATTCCGCAAGAATATATTACAGTAGAATCCGTTTTATACGTTTCTCACTTCTACGTTTTTCGCACTTGTACGTTGTGTTTTGTACAGTCTTTCGATTTTGCATGTAAAATCACCCTACTTGCACGTTTTTGCATTTGTACGCTATTATTTTTATTCTCCCAGAGTCGTTTCGTCGCGCTTATACATAAAATCCAAGAAATCTTTGCCAAACTTTTCCGACAAAGGAACAATTTGTTATACTGTACACTACATTACGTTATGAAACAGAAAGTAGAATGAATACAAAAGTAAAACCAAAACCAAAATTTATCCCACAGTCTTTCTACCGACTCCGATTCTCCCTTTCACGTTTGGACTCATCCACTTCAGAAGTTTCAGTTTTGATTTTACTTTTGTAATTCATTCTACGGTGGAGAGATATTTTTCGCAGACAGATACTGTAGTATAAGTTACAGTTTGAACATTACAGCGAGTAGTTTAACTTTTTTTAAAATTTGAATGTAATTTTTCAACGTTTAAAGTTAACGTAAAAAGTTTCATTTTAACGTTAATCTCATTTGTACATAATTTTTATCAATCCCCTTCAAAAACGTAATAAAGGGGTTCTACTGTACTATATTGGTTCTATTTATCGTTCAAATACATAAAATTATCAGTCAAAAACTAAGATTATAGGTGGAACATTAAAAAATCGAAAAATCAGACTATATATCAATATGAAGTCAAATCTCTATATTTTGTATTAAAAACGATATCATGCAAAAATCAGAGATGTTTTATCAAAGTACCATTTTTTTTATTTGTTTTCATTAGGTTGTTTTTAGCCAATAATCTCTTAAACTGCTATTTTAATATGTTTGTATTGGTAGGTGTGTTTAAATTAATAATAAAGGAAAACAAATTTAAAACTCCCAGTTTGTCTTTCTTTATTCCGATACAGAATGACTTTAAATTACTTTAAAGATTTTTATTTTTATATTTGCACCTTTCCTCGAAATAAGTTTATTGTACTAGTTTTATAATTGGTTTTATAAGGTTTTCTTATAACATACTCGCGGCTGTTCAAAATGTTAACAAGTTTTTGTATTCTTACAGTCCAATATTGGAATGTTGGTTTAGAATTTAATAACATTATTATTTTTTATTTATTTTTTGTTAGAACAAATTTAATTAAAATGATTTTTTTTATCTGTTAGAATTCAGGAAATTATATTTGGCTCCAATCAATTTAACATTTTCATATAATCCCTACGGATTGATCCTTACTGGAACAATCCGTAAGGATTACATGAAAACAGAATTATTAATTTAGAAAACAGTATGGTGAAAACTATTTTAAAATGTATATTGTACTCTATATGCATAGTGTTGATATGCACATTATCGTTTTCCTCAAAAAATATAGAGTAAGACATATACCTTACTTATTCATAACAATAAAAAATGGATTTATTTAGGAAACAGTATTTTTTCTTATAAATTTTCTTAAAATTCCTACTCCAAAAATAATTAGTTAATATATTTTATATTAAAATTTCAATTTTTTTTTTTTTACATTTATTTTTTCTATATCTCATCTCATTATTGGATAGGGCATATTCTACACGTATTTGTAAGTACCAACATTCGTATTTAGGAGATGCATAAGTACAAATGAAGAACGTGAAATTTCATCTTCAAATTTCAGAAAATCTTCGAGAATTTTAAACAGTATGATAATAGAATTCTCTAGTAACTAATATAATGCGAAATTATGCAATTAGTTAAGATATTGCTGAAGTATTTCAAGATGGCGGCGATTAAAAAAAATCCTCGCTTTATAATCGGTACTTTTCACTCTAATCTGTAAAATAAGAAACTTTTAATTGGTCCAATTGTGAACTACGTTACAGAATGCAGTATAAAAGTTATTTCGGTACTTTTGCAGGCAGAATAACAGAGTGTCCGAGGAACGAACAAAATTTACGTACGAATTAAGTTCATAATTCGAGGAGCCTATGTGTTATAAATGTTTTTTGAATTTCATAGAATTCTGATCCATTCATTTCTCTATAAATTCTTAATTTTGCTTAGATAGTTCTCAGCAACTAAATTATTCCATATTTGATTAAACTTCAATTAACTCTTCAAATACATTTTAATAAATTAGAATAATTATAGATTGTAATAAAATATTTTATACAATACATCGTACGCACAGACTTTACCGTATTCGCGATGTTTATTCAATAAATAATTGAGTGGCTCGCGATTTGGATGTCAAATATCAAGTAAGTCTTTAAAATTAACTGCTGAGACGAAAAATTTTAAACGCGGATGATAATCTGACAAGTCGTTACCACAGTTATAAAATTAATTCCCACATCACCACTCTAGTTGAAAATATTAAAAATTAACTTCAGAATTCTCGTGGGATTTGCTTGTTTCCTCATCGACGCCAACCCCAAAGCGCATATAATAATGACAAGTATAACGCGCATAAATGCACGAAT
The DNA here is from genome assembly GCA_011317285.2 of Androctonus mauritanicus. Lineage (NCBI taxonomy): Eukaryota > Metazoa > Arthropoda > Arachnida > Scorpiones > Buthidae > Androctonus > Androctonus mauritanicus. Next base: position 6,898 of record WUQG02021492.1, on the reverse strand, counting down.
ATCCTTGTAAATTTACATTATGGTTAGCCATTAGTTAGAGAAATCTATTTTCAATTTTTTCAGTGCACATTCTGCTCTTGTTCGGGAAAACGAAATAACGATTCCTATATAAAACTAGACGAAAAAAATTCTTGAATGTAAATTTACGAGTGTTCTGATAAGATAGCTAAATATGTCTACGACTTTTAAATCTGCTAATTTATGATAGATTACAAGGAACTCCAGTTTTTCACACGTAGCTATAGTACTTTAGATATGGTTCATCTTAGTGTATCAGTAAGTTACTAACCTATCGAAATGGCCGTTTAAGATCGTGTTGAAGAAATAATTACGTCAATAAGATACTATAGTTTTGTGTACGAGTTTATTATTATTATTTCGATTAACTGGATGAGTTCTTAGTTGTAAAACGTTTGCATGAGGACATTCACCCAGAAAAAGTTATTTCCAATGCAAATCGATCGAAAGAATTTCGATACTGTGTCATTTAAATAAAAATCTAAAGAAAATCAATACCAGACGGGAATATGCAATTGAGTTTGTAATTGGGTAAAATGTTTTTATTCCATATTTTTCCCAATTAAGAAAGGCACAAAATCTAATATTGTGTGTGGTCTGTTCGATAAAATAAGGAACGAGAGGATTTAAGAATAAAAGAAAAAAAATCTTTCGATATCGGACGCCATTTTGATATACTTTGAATGCAAATTGCGAACAAATCAATACAGGTAATTCAATCTATCAGAGAGATCTGACATACAATACTAGTCATCTTTTCGATTTATCTTCTAAAAGTTTTAATTTCTAAGTTTAATCACAGATTAGTCATTCTCGAAAGGTGAAATAAAAAAAGAAAAAATAGAGAAGTCTGTAGAAAGGGCGTACACTCTCATATATAATATTTATGAGCGTTCTGGTAAAAACATACGATATCGAAGAACTTCACTCGAAAGGTTTCGCAGCAAAGTACAATATAGTTAAATTATAACAGGCAAATCTTAGTTTAAAAAGGATTAAAATTTACGTTAATTATATATCTGATAAGAAGGAATTATTGTAAATGCTACGTAAGCCACAGTTAATCGTTAAAGATAGCTGCCAAACCTTTTAAAGCAGAATCACTTTTGAATAATAATAATCATATCTCTCAAATTAAAAAAAATTTTTTTAGTCTTTTATGTTGGAATTGTAATTTTTCATGACGTTTTCCTTTATTTGTTATCGCGTTGAAGCATCGCCATAATTTTTACGATGAATTTGACGAAAATGTTACTTTTTTTCAGACTATAGAATCTGTTCTGTACGCATTACCCAAGGAAAAATTGACATTAATATAATTGTTAATATTTATACAGTACTAAAGTCGACTGGATTCGATTATATCTAAAATATTTAAGGACGAAAATCTGAAAAGGAAGGAATAAATTCGATTCGAAATCCCCGAGAGATTATGATCGAAAATTCTTATTTTATAAAATCGGCAACTAGATGATAACAACTGAAAATGCAATTTGATGGTTAAGCTTAATGGTAATTTAATAAACGAATGATAATTGCTGAGAAGAGATTGTGTAAGAAAGTAACGATTAAAGAGAATTTCATAGAAAAACGTAATCGGTTGAGATATCGATTCAGATCACAATCTTCTTGTTCATTCGGTATGAAACTAAAATGATTGATTCGTGAAAAAATCAGGAACTAACTAATTTAATATTTGCATAAGGTATTCGGGTAAACATGCAACGATTTGTAACTGAAACAAAGAGAAAAATCATGAATAAAACTGAATAAGTTGCGACTACAAAACAGAAAAAAAAAGAGAGCATCTAATAGAAAAAATTGTAGGTATACTTTTTAAGAAAGTAGACGTAATTCGTTAGAATATAGAAAAAATTCGAAAATGTGCTTAAAGAATAAGAAAAAAAAGTCGAGAAAAACAGATAACAAAAGTTATAAAAATAATCGGAGAGAATACAAAAGTAAGATACCAGCTTATGGTGTACAAAGAATTGGGTAAACTGAAAATGACAAAAGAAGAATCCTAGATGAAAAAACTGATATAACAAAAGATCCAAAAGTAAATTAAATTAAATGAAAAAAAAAAAAATCAGAAAAAAATGATATGAAATAACATAACAGACCAGTTAAAAAGCACTTTTTATTAAAAAATAGTTTTTACTTTTTATTCATTCAAAATTTCTATATAAAAATGCATTTCTGCTTTTGTTTCATAGCGAACTATTTCAATTTTTATTTTTAAATGTCTTGATTTTTATCGATAGCGCACAGAATTTGGTAGAAAAAAATATAAATATCAATTTAAAAATTTTTCGCCGGCATCTCTCTTCTGATTTCTAAATGCCAAACTGAACATTTATTATTTTCGTATAAAAATATCTGAAATGTTTTAAGAATTTTATCTCCTTCATTCCCGTTTGACATCAGTTACGAATTATAATCGTCCGATTAGAACGAAATTTGCAGATGGAATAACGAACCCGGATTCCCCAGAAAAACTCTGCCTAAATGGGAATAACGAGAATCCAATCAGCGGATTCCCAAAACGGAAAATTCGGAAGATAAAAAAAAAAAGGAAATTCTAGAAACTTCATTAATATGAAATATCCGCTAACATCTCAGATTAATTAGCTTAAAAAAAAATTACCAAAATTGCTGTAACTACCAGCAGAAACGTGTTTTTAAATAAATAAACATTCGATAAATTTTAGTTTTTAAATTATTTATGCGAAAAAAGGAACGTTAAAAATTTTCCGTAAATTTGAAAATAAACACGCAAAAATGACGAACAATATCCAAATTAGCGTGTATTTTCAAACAGAATTTTGTATAGAAAATTCTTGCTGGAGGAAACGGCAATAACAAGACGAATATAAGAGTAGGCGGCAACAGCGAGTGGGCAGATCAGAATATACCGAAAAGGCTGTAACAAGAAAAGAAAAATGTGATCAAACATAGATTCAACATAAAAATAAGATACCTTAAAAATAAGCGTAAAACCGACAGGGTCGACGACTTGTATAAATCACCGAGAGTTTAAAAATAACTGAGTTTTAAAGATATAAGCTTATTTATGCGTAGGTCTACCATATAAAATCATAAAAATTACTTTCGGATCAATCGGAATTTGCTAACAACTTATTACTGGAAACTCTGTAACCTGATGCATTAAGTGGACTGTTAAAAAAAATTAATACCTTTAAAAAATGAGAAAATTTCCAGCGGAATTTTTAATATGTTGAAATTAATTAAAATTATATTTAAAAGCTTCCAACAATTTCCAATATAATTATCTTTAGAAGAATATAAATCCTATCAAAATGTAATTTAATAATTTATTTTATTTACTGCTTGTCATTTTTTTAATCGCTCTTTAAAAATTTCTTACTTTTGTTTTCTTTTTTATAATTAAACGACTATTATTTAATTTTAATAACTGTTTTTTTTATGGTCAGAATTTTAAAATCTGTTTTGGAATACATATTATTTTTTTGTGTTCTTCCAATCGTGAAAAACTAATTAAGATATTTTCCTTATGTCAAATTAATCTTATTAAATATTTTTGTAAATTAACTTTCATTGGTTTATGAATTTAATTGGACGAATTTTTTTTTTTAATTTAAAAGGAACATAATTTTTCGATATAAATTAGCACTGTAAGTACTGTGATGATACAATCGAGTAATCAATTTTTTTACTTAAAAAAAGCAATTTTTCCCCCATTTTTTGGTAGGAACTACCTTTAAATTTGTAGCTAAAGGAAATTCTATCTTTAATCCGTAACGCAGGATTTTAAAGCAACAATTTTTAAAAGGTGTAGAATAAATATTCTGTGTGCTTCTTTTTTAGTAGAATAACCATTTTGTATATATTTTATACATACAACTATATTTCTAACCCAACGATACTTCGGAGGAAAAGAGAGTTATAAATTCAATGTTCTGGGACAAAATTATCATCTCTTTGGAAATAATATTTCTATTTTTTTTCTTTTTTTAAGTCATTTTTTAAAAAAATTCGAGTGTAGAATATATATAAAACGGATGAAAGAATAAATTTATTTTATATATATCGTCTGCGATATACGTGCAATTTAGGATGAGGAAGAGGAAAATATAGAAATATTCTATTTCGCGTTATAAATCCCCATTCTAGTTGGAGTTTTACTTAAATTTTTGTTAAGATAACTAAGCGGGATGTTTTCTTTAAACGGTGGAGATTTCGGGTGGTTGTTCCTGTCCAGAATTATTAAAAAAAAAAAAGAGAAGGAAAACAGAAAAATGTTTTATTTTCGAAAGGATATTAAAAGCTAGTAACTGATACAATCGGATGGAGAGACTGAGAATCTCTTTGTCAGCACCATCTGCCCGTTTTGTTATGTTCTGTGCAGAAGAATATCTTTCGATCAGTAACGTCTTCAGTAATTTCATGTTATTCCCACTGCAATTTTGACAGGTTATTTTCCTCGTATTTGTTATCAGTTTACAGTTGGTAAAACGCGTGATTATCTACCTATAATTACAATTTCGATTTTACTTCTAACCACTCCGTTCGACGTTGGCTGCCAGAGGAATGTGGCAAAAATAACATTGACTATTCGAGTAAACATTTTCGATTTTGTCGAAGTAGAATTATTCGATAGAAACTTCAATGGAGTCGGTGGTAAGTAACAGGATCTCACCTTATTAAATTGTCGAAAGGGAAGAGAGAAAAATAAATGAATGAGACGATAATGCTGTCTACAATATTACTTCTTGTAATCGCTTATGCGTTAACGTGTTGAAGTGTGCTGGATGGCGAGATTTATATAAGTTACTTAAATTTACGTTACTTACTAGGTATCGAATACTGTTGAAATGCCAAATAGAATCGAATATATCCTCCTTAAATAATAGTTTTTGTTTGGAAAACAATCGAAATTTCGTGCAGTACACCGATTAGAAATATCGACATTTGCATCCGAAACGGATAGAAGGTAAGCTAAATTTAGACTTTCGCCTATGACGGGTAAATGGTTTCATTTAATGGTTTCGAATTCAATAGCAGATACAAAATCAATCCGGTTAACTTCGAAGATAATAGAATAAGGATTGACATTGTTGAGATTGATCATTTCGAGGGCATTAGAAACTTTAGACTGTTTACAAAAACCACCAAGTATCTACTCCTTTTATAGCCAGTCGTAAATTCGTTGCCTGTTATAAAACTAAATCTTTTAAGAAGCGTCGTTAGACTGAAACTGGTGTATTAAGCATAACGTGATAATGTCCATCGTTCATTTTGCTGTTGTATAGAGACGTCCCTGCAACGTGTTTTCTCTTTTTTATTAATTAATAATATATTAAATATTTTTTAAAAACGGTATTTTCGCAGCTCTTCTAAAATCGCGAAGTCGCTAATTACGGATTGATATTATTAATAAAGAGAATTTGCAAAAAAAAATTTTTAACTACTTATCGTATTTCCCTCGAGTCGATCGTAATTGAACTCGAGAAATTTCTTTTATTAAGAAACTTAATTTGAATGGTGCAAACTTTGAAATTTTTTTTCTCTCTCTGTTTAAAATAATAATAATAAAAAAAAATGACTTATGAAGATGAAATTAATGCTGACTAGTTTGCGTGAAAGAAGAAAAAAAAAGGATGAAGTATTTATATAATATTTTTATAATGTTTATTTTTGCTGGGTTTTTTTTCTTTTGTTAATTAGGCTGGTTTTTATACGTCAAACCGTGTAAACTTTGCATTATCTTCAATTAACTGCTGATAATATGTCATGTTGTTGTTTTGGCAAGAAATTGCAGACATTTGTTCTTTTGCGTGTATTCGTTAAATTTTTATTGTTACCGGTAACGACTTTTTTTGCTGATGTACTCTGAGAGAGGCTATAAACGGACGAGATAAAAATGATGATTATCTTACATATTAATAAGTTTCTGCGCTGCATTTTTATAGATTCATTACGATAACCTTTTTTGATGGATATAAAACATTTTCCTGACAAGAGAAAGAAAATGTGACTCGAATGCTCACGCTAACATATAATAAACTTTCGCGTGAGAAATGATTTACAAGTTTTCAAGCTTTCAACTTCTCAAAAGAGTGAGAAATGCGCGACTAAACAATGTTTTTCAGAAACAATTCTGCCAAAAATAAGCACAAACAGCGATAAAAAAGAAAAATAAGATAAGATCACTCTGGTAAAAAACTCCAAAAAAAAAAAAATTACACAAACACATATCCGCCGAACAATAGAAAAATTTATAACAATCATAGACATGTTTACATATATAAATAAAAATAAATAGTTTAGAAATAAACTAAATTCTGCATTAAATCTCGATATTGCTGTCGGTAATGATAGGAAAAAAAAACAAAAAAACAGCAGGCTTATAAAAGTTTGCATTAATTTCTTTATCAAGTTTATAAATTATTTTCGTAACAGAAAACGAACTGATTTGTTAAACAAATTAATGCTGTTTCGATAGTATTAAAGTAAGAAAATTTTGCAGAATTATTTACGAAATTTATAAACTTTTTTGGTGACATAAATAATACATAAACGGATTACGTCTGGTTAGAGTTACTGGCTGGATATTTGACTAAGAATTAAACATAAACACAGTATTTTCGCATAACAACTGAAAATGTCATCTTTAAAATAAATAATAATAATAATATAAAATTATAGATGTTGACAGAAACTCAAACATTCAACAATGCATTCTTTATTATTATTATTATTATTATTATTATTTTTGATACAACAGATCGAATTGCTGTTTAATGGCGTCAGACCATTTTCAATATAGTAGTAATAGGACATTAAAACTTCGACAAACAGTAATTACCTAAATTAGATGATAAATATTTTTTCCAGA
>WUQG02021481.1:0-11136 GCA_011317285.2 Androctonus mauritanicus | reverse complement strand
CTGGTGGCCAAATCGAATAAAATGGTTGGTTCGGTCGATCGACTCCGTATCTTTTTTAATTTCACCGTGTGGCGCCACTTCCTAAACGGTTTTAAAAATGGATGTTTCGAATTTAAAATGATTAAATTATAATTTAAAAATCTTCTCCGGAAACGGTCTTCGACTTTTTTCCACCCGCTTCAAAGCCACGGTTAGTATAACGGCCGAGAAAATTGGCCGAATCTTAATACCTCACCCTTCTACCGCATCTCGGTGAACCCCTGAGAAAAAGTTTGGCTACATAATTTTCCCAGAGAATTACGTCACCTGGGACGTTTTCAGGCCGAGACGGACAGTTTTCCGCTGTTTGGTTTCGGGCCATCGGACGGATGACTAAAGGATGGTTATTAAATAACGCTTACCCGTGGTATCTTCTTTTTAATTATTAAAGAATAAAAGACACGTACCAGGCCATAAGTGTTTCATCCAGCCCATTTAGCCCTTTCTTCCCAAAGCTGGCCCACTCCTGGTCTACCACTATCCCCTCCGGCCACATCTTTCCCGTATCGAAACGCCGAGATCCGGAAAAAGCCAGCCGACCGGAAATAAATTAGGCGGGAGATTTCCGGCTAAATAGATAGGTTGAGAATAGGGAGGACCAGTCGGATGTTAGACAGGTAAGTACGAATATAAAATTTCACTCTATTTTCTGGTCTAATCGGTAACTGGGATTGGCGTGGTGGCAGCCTTATTTAATATTCCGAAAGAAACTTAATGGGAAACTCGTTTAGCCGAGACCAATAATGGGCTAAATGGACGGACCACTTAACTGTAGATGGGCTAAATTAACTCGGGATATATGGTGTCCCGCCATTGTTTATCTGGGATAATCAGTCGTTCCCTCCTCCCAGCTTTTTTCACCATATTTCCCAATCAAATTTTCCATTGGGCAAACGGTGAATCTGGACTGATCTCCACTGTAGCGGGTAAATGGTTCCCATAACCACCAGCGTCTTTATTTTCTCTCTTTAAAACGGTGGACCGGGTAAGGCGTCGATAACGGGGAAGGAAACGGTACGGTGTTGGAAACCATCCGGTATCCGCCATCAGATATTTATACGATTTACCATTGGGGTTATATAGACGAGAATGGAAGACAATTTTTCCTTTCCTAATTGGTAGGGACGGGATAATACTTAAACTAGACCACCGGGAAACCAACCAGCGGGGTTAACGGGTGACGGGTGGTTTTAAAAATCTGTGGGCCAAACTCTCCGGTTTTAGAGCAATGTATAACCTGGGAATATATTTATCGGAGATTACCACCCAAAAACTGTCCCGGTTCTCTTAATAACCGGGCCCGGGTGGGGATTGGGCTGAAATATATAATTTTAAAACGCCTCCCAAAATATATATGGAGTGGCGTTCGGCGGACGGTCTTCCCGAGTGGGCACTTACCATGGGGACAAGTCCAAAGGTCAACAAATAACTCAAATCATTTTGCGACTGCGTTCCCAGCTAGGGTTTTACCCGAAATTTAGGCGGCTAAGCGTTACTCTGCCGGCCTTTCCGCCATCCATCGACCAATTTTAATTTTAAATCCGGCCATCTTAGTAGGCCGAGAAATAGCCACCGACAGCCACAGTCCGGAAAATTCTACCCGGGTTCCAATACAAAACGGCCACCCCAGCGCCCCTTGTCTCCCATCCCACGCGCCCGCTACTGCTAATGGGCCCACCCCCGTTAAAGGCCAATCCAGAAGAGAAAAAAGACCGAGTGGGGGTCAAATGCCTTTCTGTCACTGGATATTATACTTAAACGCGCAAATAATCCTGGTTAAAACAAAACGATATTACTTGGTGGAAAAATATATTTGCCAAAATGAGGGCTGGTTTCTGGCCCAAAGCCGCTTAAACTTCCTCTTAGCATCACCGCTGTTCTGGCCAAAAATCCCAGACCAACAACGAGTTTATTTTGTTTCTCGGATCTTCTCGCCACCGTGAAAACCGCCGTAGCACCCAATTCATCCATCCTAGTAACCGTCCGTCCGAGAATGACCGCCGTTTACGGGTATCGGTCTCCTTTCCCGTCGTCTTCCGACCGGGTGGTGGGTCCTTCCGACTGTTCGACTCCACCGGTCTGGCCCGAAAGGTTTCGGTTAGCTACGAATGGCCAGGCCTGGATCCGTCCAGACGGCCAAAAACTGGCAGTAGGTGGGGAAGGACCGGCTCTCCACCTCCGTCTGCGTCTTCGAGTTTTATGGTCTGAGGGCGCGTTGCTTGATCAGAGTCGGTCAGCGCGGAAACCGACCGCTAAGCGTTGTACGTAGCTGCGGCAGTCGGCTTTTGATAGGGCGCAGTTAACTCCGCTGCCAGCAGGTTCCGAATGAGCCACCGCTGCCCGGTCCGGCACCAGCCACTGACGCCGAGCGGTGTTTCTAGCGGTCACCCAGCCGGTACTTACGAAGACGCTTGGGTTTGTCGCCGGTGTCCTCTTCGTCCGCCGAGCCTGGGCCACCGTGCGTCTGGTCCAGCGGCCACCTTCCGACCCTCCACCCCGCTCCGCCGGTGGACCGCGCTGCCGCCCCGTCCGCCTGTCTGTGCCGGCAGCCTCCCAACCGTCCGCCGCCGACGCCTTCCCTCCCCGGCCTCCGATAAATAGCCAACGGCGGACGGAGGACGGTCCGGCCGCCGCCGATTGGCTGCTAAGGCGCCGGCGCAGTCGGCGGAGGCGGGGTCGGCCGGGACCAATGACCTGCCCGCCCGCACGGCCGGCCAATGGGATGGCGCGGCCGTCGGCGGGCGGGGAAAGCCGGCCCGGGCCCGAGACGGACGGGGACACACGTCTTCTATTCGCCGTGGCGGCCCATTCGGACGCAACGGATCCCGCCGACGCCATGTGCAACAATCAGGCCGACCGGGGATCCCAGTTGTTGACTTACGCCGGACTCAAGGGCGAGGCGGGCCCCGGCCCGGCCTTCGGCGCCCTGCACGCCGCTCTGGGTCCCACCTCTCTGGCCGAATCTTATCGACTGCAGCTGTACGACTACGCCCAGGCGGCCAACCGACTGCGCCTGGCCCAACAGGCCCTGGTACCGGCGCCCTACGGCCTGTCGGCCTATCCCGAAGGACAGGCGGTGGTGCCCTACGGCCTGTCGCCTTTCGTCCGTCTGGATCCCCGCACCCAGATGATCCGAGAGGAGCCCAAACCCCAGCACAGTTACATCGGACTCATCGCCATGGCCATCCTCAGTTCCTCCGACAAGAAGATGGTGCTGAGCGACATCTACCAGTACATCCTGGACCACTACCCCTACTTCCGAAACCGAGGACCGGGCTGGAGGAACAGCATCAGACACAACCTGTCGCTCAACGACTGCTTCGTCAAGGCCGGTCGAAGCGCCAACGGCAAGGGTCACTACTGGGCCATCCATCCGGCCAACGTGGACGACTTCAAGAAGGGTGACTTCCGACGCCGCAAGGCTCAGAGGAAAGTGCGTAAACACATGGGACTGGCCGTGCCCGACGACGACGACAGTCCCGGACCCACTCCGCCTCCCGATCCGCCGGCCGAATGTCGCCCGCCCGTCTACCCGCGCTCTCCGGCCCCCGACAAGACTCGGCGGAAAAGACAGTTCGACGTGGAGAGTCTGTTGGCTCCGGATCCGGTGGGATCCCGGGAACCTTCGCCCGGTCCCCACCCCTCGGACGAGCCGTCCTTCCCGGTGTCGGCCTCGGCGGTGGGCGGCCGAGATGAAGAGGTCCGGTGCTATCCGGGCGCGGCCGGACCGGACAAGTCGACCAAGTTGTGCTCCGCGCTGGATGCGGACTACTCTCGACGAGGAACGCTACAATGGACTCGTTTCCCCCTGTGCACCGTGCCGGTGCCGGCCGCCTGCTGGTCCGGCGGCTCGGCCCTGCTAGGATACGCCCTACCGGCCGGCGGCCAGCGTCCGTCCGGATCCTGCCCGGCCCGATCGTTCTCTCAGCGTTGGCAAGACACCGTGGGACAACTGGTGGCCTCTTCCGATCCGCCGGACAAATACGTGGGGACGTGACCTGGTCAGGGTAAGTACCCTTCCGCTTTCGGCCCGCTAATCGGAGACGTCTATCCGCGGATCGGAACGGAGAGCCGGACTCCTCTTCCATCCTGGGTAGGCTATGCGGAGGCGAGGTCCCGATGCCCATCCGCCGGTCGAACCGACTCTTCTTTAAAAAAGACAGGTAGGCGCCGGATACCGTTCGGTCAGATCCAGTTAAACGCGGTTCCTGTAACTTCGGAGGGACAGACCAGTTCCGGCCCGGGATGAGCTGGTGCGGCTCCCGACCGAGCCGATGGGCTAACTGTCGGAGGGAGCATCCGGCCGTGCCGATTAAGTAAGGCCAAGGTCGACTCGGCCTAGGAACCGACCGTTCCTAGGCCGGGTTGACCGCGGTCCTTCCGGCCTTGGAAGACAATTTTCGACAGCGCTTAAGTTTTACTTTCGATAGGCAGTGAGGGGGTAATAACTGCGCGGACGGGAAAGGAAAAACGGGCGGATAAACCGTGAGTGACCCGGAAAGGCCACAGTTATCGGGAAGTGTCCGACCAAGGCGTGGCTGCGGCGACGGTAATCCGGACCACCGTCTCTTTCCCAACAGCGTAAAGCGAAACTTAAGTATACCGGCTTTGCGCTTAGCCTTTCCTCCCACTACTTTAGCTTGAATTAGAATTACCAGTCGTCCGTCTTTCGATTTTCTCCATATTTATCTTTATTTAGGCGATGGGGAGGAGCACGGGTCTTCTTTGCTAGTCACCGTCCGATGGGCGCGGGTGGGAAGTTAGTAGGAACGGGAGAGGAAGACTGTTCTTCTCTTAACTCGGATTTGGAGCGGTCATCCTGACTCGGACTTTTCTAGAAAATTTGAATTAGGAATAGCGGGTCATGGCGTATTTATTGGATAGGTAATTGGAAATAGGGCTCTTTAATCGATGGGTTTATTTGAAAAAATAGTTTAAGCGGTGCCTAGGTCAAGAGAGAGGGAACGGTGGCCTATCTATCCACTCTAACGCTTTGGCTACAATCCGTGACGGTTTCTCGGGGTTTAGGCCACCGGACTTAACGGAGGCCGAATTAATGCCGCCCCAGCTTCTCCGTCAACACCTGCCGACCGTTAGAGGCCGAGATTAGTTTAAAACGTTGGACACAAACGGAACGATACCATACCGTCATTATTATGATTATTAGTACCGCTACTCGGATCAGAACTAAGTGGCCTAATAATTAACCGGAGCCAGAGCCAAACAAAAACCGATGTAACGGTTACCTATACCAAGAATTACTAACTGGTCGAGCACCCTACGGACCGACCTCCTCTGTAGCCGTAGTAAGTGATAGTAGCCGTAGTAAGTGATAGTATCCCACCCGGCCTAGCATCCGAATGGGGAATCAATATACGAAACGGGCGGATCCCGTGTAAGTTAAAACCCGTGGCTGGAGGCGCGGATCTCTCGATAGACGTCGATGATTATTTTAACGCGGCAGAAAATTTCCCTATTTTCACAGTTAACTATATTTTTCATCGAGAGACGGAGTAGACTCATCTACGATTCGGGCCGAGCAGGCTAGACTGGCCTAGGTCCGTACAGGGGTAGATCACATCTGTCAGTAGGTATTATGGTCGAAGCGACAGGGGGCCGGTCCGCCTACGGGTACCGGAAACATTTGATTTCGGTGAAAGGTAGGTACAGTTAAGAAGAAATTTTAGCCGTTGGATGGGCTAGAAAACAGCGGACAGGCAGGGTATTTACCGCCGCCCTGGAATTTGATAATTTTCGGGACCCAGACCGTCATTCGGGTTACTTTTTTCGCCCGGGTGGTTTCGGTCAGGGTCGGCCGAAAGACGGATGGCGGACACGGGTCCGAGTCGACTTACGTCCCGATATTGCGGCCATCTTTCCGTCCGCCCGTCTATCGACTACCAGCCAGTCGAATACTCCGCAGCCGTTTCCAAAACCGTCACCTACTTCTCTCGCCTTTATTCGGCCCACCGATGAGAGAGTAGTAATTCATTTGGGCCCGGTCGACCGAGCCCGGCAGCTAACCGGGCCTAAGCCGCGGTTCGGTCGGACGGGTGCGGGGCCACCGGGGCTGGGATGCCGCCCCGGTGTCCCCAATACCCGATAGTCGACTTTTCTCTCCTTCCTCAATTTGGAGGGCGGAGGTGGTGGAAAATGGGAACCAGCCATAGAAAAACCCTAACAGACCCTATTGGCTCTTTCTTACGGAACCCACCCGCCACTCTCGATAGTAACTACCGACCACGGACGGCGGGCCGTAGTCCGCCGGGTACCGAATCGGGGCTAAATGGCTACCTGTTGACTCCCAGCTTGTGTCTGCGACTCGGTCGCCCGCACCGCGCCGGTTAGGGTGGGCCTAGTCACCGGGGAGCCACCGCTTGTCCTCCGAGACTCCAACATCGGACCGGATTTGCCGAGTGACTAGAATAGAAGTGAAGATGGCGAGGCCCGATATCGGAAGTGGAAAGATTTCACCGGTAACCGGGACGGGGCCCTTACCGCCCTTTTCTTCCGTTATTTTTTTAGCCGTGGATCGGACCGTATCGACGGATGGGTCCCCGTCGTCAGAAAAAGGGGGAACGGTCGGCCGAGTGGACCGATGGGCCAGATCTCAGCCCGAGACCGGGACAGCGGGAAGGTAGATAGGCCAGCCGGTCCAGAAATTAAATCGACCTTTATTCAGTTACTAATTAATCGTCCGGTTTTCCACCGACTGTTAGATAGAGAAGAAAGGCGGCGGCGTCCGACTTCCGCCTCCAACGGGTCCATTTATGACTGTCTGGTCCGGGGGCCGGTCGAAGAGGGGACCTCCTTTCTCCTCTCCCCCGCCACTGGGACGACTGTTTACGGAGGCGGCCACCGAATCCCGACCGGACCCCACCTTTCCCGCCTCGAAACTCGGACGGTGGTCGATATTCTGGTATCGATTTCTAACCCCGAGGGTCGACATATCCAGCCGAGTATGGATGGACGAAATTTTTCGGAAATGTTATATAATGTTTAAAAAAACTCTTATATATTGTTTGGACCAGAAATTTAAAAATTTCCATCACTAGCGTCTGGACGACAGACTACAAAATTAGCGTTAGTCCCCATGGGTGCCGGCCATTTTCACATTATTGGTAAAAGAAAGAAGAGGTTTTTATCCGAAATTTAGGCCAAATCAACCACCCAGCGCCAATATAACTGCGATCGGCCATCCCTGCTAGAATTTAACCCATCCACCCGTCCAATTATTAACGCCTTTGAACCGAGGACCACCTGACGGGTATGGTAGGGCCCCAGGCAGCCAGGCTGGCCCTTAATCGGTGCAGTGGTGGGTTCGTCCCCGTCCGGCCTACCGAATCTCGACATACAGTACCACCGGACAACCCATTCCAAAAGAAAACGCCTTTTCTTCGAATTAATTAACCACTTAATGTATCCACGCGCTGAGTACCGCCGGTCCCAAGCCGGCCAGGATTATACTTAAATCAGACGGGGCGGTCTTTTTCCGGAAATTAAAAGTAGTTAACCGCTGGGTCGTACTTGTTCCGTCCATCCACTGGCGGCTGGACGCTGTTAAACGCACTCTAGCGGGCACCGCCGTCGACGGTAAGGCGGCGTACAGCCCCACCCCTAGGGAAAAGCGCCTACTGGAATTGAGTGGCTAGGAGTGGAGGCTACGGCTAAACCTTCGGACTACCGACATGGATAAGAGGGGTCGGTCCTTCAACCGCCCAACCGCGGTGGGGCGTCCGAAACTCTTTCGGACCGGCTGGTCCAAAAGACTTTCTACCAAATTTTAGCGGAAACGGAATGGGGAGGTACGGGCCTGAAAGACTTTAGCGGTGGACTAGAGGATATTTCGAGACGGAGGTGGACGGGGGAAGGCGCCGGTCCAGCCAGGTCCACGGCACCGCCTGGACCGGATAATTATAAACACCGGCCATCCAGACGGAGTAACACCCAGCGGAAAATGCGTCCGAAACCGGACCAATTAGCGTCTAGCTGGCCAAATTGGTCCCGGTTCCATGGCCGACCCGCATTGGGGCCGGTCGATAGTTGGTGGGAAGGGAAAAGTCAAAGGTTCCTTCCAATGTCTGACCCTCGATAGTCGAACGGAATGAAAACTAAGGCGCGCGCTCTGGATCGACTCTGGTTGGAAATAGGCTGGCTCTCATTTATGGACGGAAGCGGTTTTCAGGCACCTATCGGGCAAAAATTTAACCGAAGGAAGATAAATTATATTTGTTTAGTAAATTGGGAGAGCGAAATGTTCGGAGAATATTCTCGACTTATACAGAAGATGGGGAACAGTGGCGCCCAAATTCCTTTTCCATATTTCGGATTTACCATTAACTCCAGATAGTTTAAAATAATCCCGGCCGACATGGTCATAATAATAATCATATTTATTATAATTAAGGATGTGGTATCCGACTGGCTAACATAGACCTGGACTTACCGGAGCCATGTTAACTCTGGCCACGGCCATAGGACCGGGCAGAAAACTATTTCGGCCTTCCCTTTCTTTCCCTTTTCCGTTCCGAGCCACTACCTTAAATCTTTTACTAAGCGTGGAAGAAATCCTATTACTTTGTTGGGTGGTAGCGTACTGGCATCGGCGTTAAAACCGGCGCTCTGGTTCGTTTCTTTAAAATCTAATATAAAAAGCGGATCCGACTAACGGCTTAAGTTGGCACCACTGATCATTGGACGGCCAATTATTAGTGATGCCAAATTTATTTATTTAATTTATTTATTTATGCATCTTGACCAAAGATTGAGAAACAAACACTGGTCCAAAGTATTTACACAAACAGGCAAATAGCGAGTTAACAAACATAAAAATTTGAAAAATTTAAAAAGCGTTTAATATGTTTATCTATAGAAAAGATATTCTCAAATAAATCGAGCTTTTGAGAAATTACTCTATCGCGAAATGACCCGATAGAAATGTTAAGACGTTTACGACTAACATCGAGAAAACAAAGAGATGTAGTAACGGGACGCTGTGGTCGGGTGGCTCTCCTCCCGGCCACACAGCTCCTATTTCAATTCCTAGCCGTCTTAATTTCTCCAATTTAAATTGCTTTCGCTTTAAATTCGAGAAATTCAGGTTATTATTATTCCGTCAGAGGAATATAAATTCCTATTTTCATTTTTGCCCAGCTTGGGTGGTTTGCCCCATCTCCCACCTACCCGGGAATTCGTCGGTAATAAAGGCCGTCACCCCGGTATTAGCCCATCTTTCGTACCGTCACCGCCCCTATCTACCGTATCCTATTAACGACTCGACTACTCCGGCTCTCCATCCCACCGTCATCGGGATAAATGGCTGCGGCTATTATGGGTTCCGGCATCGATCCATACACTGCCACCGGTAAGAGTCCAATTAGTCCCGTCTACCTGCTGGGCCGACGGAAGCCTTTGGTTGCCCAACGTAAGACGCCACCAACCGTACATCGATAAATTTTCCACGGGAGGAGAGACATCGATAATTTTTCCATTCTCCGGACCAAAGGCCCTAGCGCTTACAGGCGGTCCGTTCGATAGAGTCGATAGAGAATTTTACTACCAAGACGGGGCTGGTACCATTATTTCTCGGTGTGGTCGATGATTTGGACCGCCAACCGCCTACCTATTTCGTTGGAAATTACGCGTTTGCTTCATTTAGATAGGCTACTAATAGATAAAAACAATATGACTTTTCTTCTCTGTACTCGAACTTATCTAGTGACGCTAATACACAATAATATACCTTCCGCCCCACGTTATTCGGAAAGGTCCGAACCCGCCGGTAGTCTCCGCCTTTCGTCTTTCCATCCATTCCACTAGGCTCTTATCGGCCCATGGGAAATCTTTGGTAGATTAATCGATGGATGGAGGTTTCGATGGATCACGGCCGAGCTCGGCTCGGTCTTGGGTCTCAGACGTATGCCATCGAAGGGCAACGCTCTGCTCCACCGAAAGGTACTACACAGGTCTGTAACACACTTTAATCGTAGCTGCCACTGGGTGGCGGGTCGGCATCGCCTTCCCTGGCCACCGCGGTCCACTGACCCGATAGGCCAGGGGACTCGGCTCGGCCACGCCCACCGAACCCTACGGACTCCAGTGCGGCCATTGTAGCTCTGCCTCCTCCCCGGGATTCTCGGTCTCAGACGCATTTTAAACGTTGACCGAGACGTTGTAATTAAAGAATTAAAGAAAGAATTTGCTGTGTTGGTGATGTCACCATCAACTTCCATCTCGTCCTTAAAGGAGCGAGACGACTGGAGGCTGTTCTACGCTCGTGGTGGTCCCAGAAGGGACGAAACGTTCTCGCCACGATGACGGGTAAGCCGTAGGCTACCGAAAAGTCGGGCAGAACCGCCAAAGATGGGGCCACCCACGGACGGTCGGAGAGTATAGTATTCCCGAACCCTCCACAACAAATACTAACGTTTACCACTACTTAATACTTATAATCTTCTGGGAAGATGGGACTAAAGAGTCCCGATCCTGCAGAGGCAGAGCGGAAAGTTATCGGAATATAGAATATTTTCGACCCGGTATCGAACCACCGAAACGAAACGGAGTGGGTCACCCACTGTTATCGCGGGCACGCTTTATTTTCCCAGTAGGCCGTCGATCGATACGCGTCGATTGGATGCGGCAAATCGACCAAAGGGGTAAGCGGAAATTTACTCCACCGGGTAGGTCCGGATTCCTCCTGGGTCGTCCGGCCCATCACCCAACACTACCCCCCATCGGCACCCGGGCGGAGGCCACCGGAAAAAACGACGGACCGTGAGGTAAATGATGGTACCGCCAATAATTTCTAGTTCAAAGTTGCAGCTTATTATTGGTAAATGCAACCGCCGAGATACCTATCTAACCATAAAAAAGTAAACCAGCCGGATAAAAAATAGGCGAGCTGATACCGTCTGCCAGAAAATATAAAATTGAATACCATTCGCGGCCATAAAAATATAGGATTACCTGGAAATATACACTATCAGATTCGGCCGGATTGTCCGCGTGGAAACGCTTCGGCTTTCCACTCTGGAGGACCCGGGTCCCACCCCTTGAAAATATTTATCATAGGGTCAAGGCCCGGCCCGTCGATCCCCG